>QKMV01002550.1:0-13063 GCA_003287335.1 Lednia tumana
CTTATAGTTTAGCTGCAGTACTTAAAATAAACTTCAAATCGGGTGGGTTTTCCCAGTTGCCCCTCCCCCGACCTTAACAATTAGTTAGCTATTGGGATTTAATAGAGACATGAAAAGTGTAGATTCCAGCAGTCAAGCCGAGTTGATGAACTAGAAAGGGCGAAAGGAGAAGACAGCCAGACATGAAGCATGTGAATTCTTGTTGTGTGCCATTCTTAGCAACAATAATGCTAGAGGGCTGCTACTACCTGCGTCCTGGACGCTGAATTTTTGTTTTGTAACTCCATGCAGGAAGGCATTGCTTCTTCGTTTGTCCCCCCATTACGTATAAATAGCCACAGTGACCGTAATCTAATCTATGATCTGATCATGTGGAATGGCGGGCATAGCTACGCCACTATGCGCAATGGTCGCTTATAAACACAAAAGGAATTCCTGAGTCAATCAACGTTGGGGGACAATGCTTTTCTTATGGCGTTAAAAATCTCCCAATGTTGATTGCCTCTGGAACGCTAGCGGTCCATTCTTTCTTTATGGTGTTAAAAATCCCACAGTGTTGATTGCCTCTGGAATGCTAGTGGTCCATTAGGGCAATTACAGTAAAATTCGAGTTTCTTCGAATAATGTGGGAGCAAGGACCAGTTCTACAGGCAGATATTGCCCGTTTGAAAACTCACACAAACTACCCTTTAGAAAAACTCATAAGCTGGGAATTCATGCCCAACTTTGAGATTTTATTCTATAGACAGAATGGATGCTTTCAGGCATGGATCTATCCACAGTTCATACTTTTTAGAGAACTTAGGCAACGGAATGGAGAGAACGGGTCATGCTTTGGCAATTCGTTTTCCTATTCAATGCTGGAAATCCTCGAAATCCTCGAAATGTACAGCACACCAAAGCTTGGAAATATTTTTGTCCACGTTTCTACCAATAAAAAATGAATTCTTTTACCTGTTCAAAAGTTGTCCGTAATCCCGCAATCCACCTTCAGATCAGAGAGAGCGATTCGCGTGGTCGAAGATGAGACTGTAAACCAAACTGGAAGGCACTCCTCCAACGATTCACAAGCTTGAAGCAAATGCGGCAGCGAAGAACTTCTAGAGGAGCAACTGGTGACGAACGACAACGCCGCTACTGGCGCTAGGCACGTTACGATTGCACAGATGGTCAGATGCTTCGATCTATCGACACACTCGATCCGATATATCGATCTTTCGAAACGATTATTTACTATCGATTTCGATGTATCGCATAATTATCGATTCACGATTCGATCATCTCCGAGATTCGAACGGGATCATACATCGAGTGATTATTTTTCTGCAGATAGTTTGAAAACAATCGATGCGGCCAGTCGCTAATTAACATTCAACACATAATGATCCAGTCGATATAAATTTAAAATGATTATAAAATGATGTGGTGTTTAGCGAGGCATTGTATTGACAACTAGCACTGAGGCATTAGTTTATTGGCGCCGGTGAATGATACTGTGATGATGAACCTAACAGGGAAGAGGGAAGCCCGGTGCCAGCACGTAGCCATCTCCTGTCGAAAAGCACCAACGGGACCACCGCAGAACGTCCCTTTTGAAGGACGATACAACTTGAACAGCATGGGATTCCTCCACTAATCCGTCCTGTCGAGAGTTTGATGGCAAGGAGAGTGAAGCTGTCGCACTAACTTCAAACCCTCCAACCTCTCGGGTGGTTGCGGTGGCGTCCAGTTTGGTTCCCGTTCAAGTTTTGTGGAATGCTGGGACCACAAGGCGGTGTGGATTGCCCGGGTGAAGGGAGAATTCGGTGAAGGTCAATTTGGATGTGGATGAAGTTTTTTGCTTTTTAATTACGTTATTTATGCATGTTTTATTTTATGGTGTCGTCTGAAATTTGTGTGCGACTCTAATTGTATCGAGAGATGTACAATAGACAACACTAGAGACAACTTTCTGCTCAGAAATTTGCATGGCAGTTTAATTGAGCTGTAAAGGGGAACATTTTCAATCA
This sequence comes from Lednia tumana, assembly GCA_003287335.1. Lineage (NCBI taxonomy): Eukaryota > Metazoa > Arthropoda > Insecta > Plecoptera > Nemouridae > Lednia > Lednia tumana. The sequence goes on from QKMV01002550.1 coordinate 2,010, forward strand.
AATATCAGGTCTAAATAAAGAAATAGCAATTAGCGTAAAAGGGGACTTCACGCGTAACATTTTTAATATGGTGTGCTTGATCTTTTGAACGTGCTTATCACATATTTTCCTGTGCAGGACTTTTATTGAAAGTGTTCTACGAAATGAAAGACAGTGTACCTAACCAGACGAATTTCTTATTATTAGGTAAGTAGTGTAGGAACCTACTTTAACACAAGTTTGGGGTTGCGCAAAGGCGGCATCTGTTAGCCAAATAATTCACTGTGCAATCCAAACCACGCAACACTAAAATCCACATTCTTACAACATAGCCACCTGCTGCCATCCCGTGGCGATTCTAAAAACTCGCAAATATTGATTCATTCCATTCCATTCCCTTCCTCTGAGCTCCCGTTTCGCTCCAGATTACACAAACTTCCCGTCGTCACTGTTCGGGAGAGATTGCGTCTTGCTACGCGAGAGCGCAGCGTCGGTCAGGGTCGGTCTTTTGGGGCGTCTCCACCGTATTAGCCAGAGCAGCAGCGGCGGCGACCGAGTACCGGTGTCGAAAGTTCTATTCTCGAGCAACGATCCAGGCCTGCCTGATCCTGATCGCCCGCCGTGTATTTGCTGGCTGGACGTGGACAGTTGCAACGTGCTCGCCGGTCGTCAGCAGTGGAGGGCCGTTTTACAGGAGCTGTGAGGACGATTTTGAAAGCTGCTGCAACCAAGGACACAGGGTGGGGGTTGGGGGAAGTGGCAATTCGCTTCTTCGGGCTTGAGTGATAATCAGTGCGTTCGGAGCACTGGGTGATCTGCCGGGACAGCTGCGGTGATACGCGCCTTTTTTCTTCGCCAAGACGGGGAGAAAATTGTCGTGCTGGAAGCTGGAGTGGCTACAGTTTCAGACGCATTTGCAGGTAAGGATAAATAGAGCTCGCCGGTTTCGCGCGAAAGAAAATTAACCCTTGACCCAACCCAGTGCAATTCAAAATCAAAACTTGACAGGTGGAAGCCAATATTTATTCCCCCGTGAACTCGATATTTTATCCAGACAGTTTCTAGATCAAGGCGCGTCCGCTTTCCAGAAATGACCGCATGATCGACTCACAGCCATACTTTGGCAGGTGACTAAATTATCAGCTTGTTAATAGTGTTGTTCAGGAGTTGATTTCCCCAGAGAGCCGACGCTTAATCATTCAGTTAATGATGGCGTCGATGACGGTGTAGTGTATATAGCTACCCCGTAATTCTTTTAAACACGCCGGATAACATGGGCGATACAATGGTGGGAAAGCACACTGGACACTGGGCAGTATGTATAATAGGACGTGTAATGACGTTGTAATAGAAACAGAGTACGACATTTCGATGTTAGCTATCGTGGAAAGATTTTCATAGTTTGGTTATTGTTGTTCCATGTCGACGAAGTAAACAGTCCGCTAGATTATTTACACGTATGTTTTTTTTTCAACTCATTTCAAATCACGACTCACGTGAATTATCGTAGCTCTCCAAGCAAAGCCATAGAAATATTACCGTGTGATATCGTATCGTAATTATAAAGTATGGCGAATACAATAAGATATCAAAGACACGATAAATAATGTCTTGAGCAGGGGGATATTTTTCTTTTGTAAAACGCGTAATGCGGATGGCAGTTTTACTTTTATGTTGATCAATCCACGAGCACATCGATCGAGTAGGCACTGCGTGAGACTGTTCGTCGGGCTTTCCATGAATGCTCTTTTACAATTACCAAAAGGTAGGAAAATATCCGATCTGACAATTGTTCCAGTTAATTTTCAATTGCCTTCCTTAAGGTAAACTGCAGTCGTGAACTTACATATGTCCATGCTGTAACATACTAAAGTTCTCTCCCATTTCCGGTACAATAGGTTTGGTACAACATTTCGTAATTCAAAACAAATTTGATGCAATATTCCTCGGATTTCATTTATTCACGAGGACTTTTAGTCGGATTACTTAATATTCATTGATTTAAAGAAAATTGATTAAAAACTAATCCTGTGCACTCATTATTTCTTACACAGTCTGTACATTAATTGGTGAAAAAAACACAAGTCACTCTTTGAACGTTGTGGCAGTCACAGCAGATAGGTGTTGTGTCTCCAGTATCCATAAAACTACCTCTAAAATATGATAAATACTTGACAGGCAGTTGGAGCTTCTTACGGCATTCACTCTAGGTCAATAATTGATGTTATATACGTCAATATGAGCACTCATCATAAATAACCATCCGCATGTCATAAGCGGCTGACTAAGCATTAATTGGAAAGCTAGAAATATGGAATTTATGTCTATACTTTTGTTTATGAAGATGAGCAAAAGTTAAGATGTGGATTGTTACGAAGCGACAGTTCAAATATTCCGTGTGGTTATGCAAGACAGTAATAATAGCAGTGACCCTGCAGGAAAGTTGGGTTGACAGCACCCAAAATAGCTAGCCATAGTTTCAAATATCATTCATATCATACCCAAGCATTCGAAACTGAATATCTACTGTAACCCATTCCTCGATATACCAGCACTACTACACTTGTAGAGTTGAAAAACCCGCTTGGTGGATTTGTTTATGTTTGAAAATCCAAACAGTCGACTGAGCAATACCTACACATAATAACTATGTTAGCAGTGTGCTCACTCTCGCCCGTCGATAAAATCCTGCTAGTGTCTTACATCACTGAAGTAGGCTTGCCATTCGTCCGGGTTTCCAAGGACATGTCTCGTTCTTGGGTGCTCTATTTTTTCCTGCTTTTGCACAAATCCAACTGTATTGTCCTGTTTTTTCTAATTTAGAATAAACCCGCGTAGGTAATTTGTGAAATCATCGCTATCGCAACAATTTTTTAAAATTGCGGGGTTCTCGTAACTATATAGTTTCCACCGCTACTCTACTGCTGTGAGCGAATCTCAGACCCGAAAGGTGACGAGGGCATCACGAGGGCATCATCTCGAGAGCGGTAAAAGTTTTTTTGCGCAGGCTTGATTAATACATTTGTCCGCAAATTACCCCCCCCCCCCCCTCGGGTTTTGGGTCCACATTTTTTCCTGTGTTTTTCAAAAAAAAATGTGGTAACGCTATGCGTGTAAACGTTGGTACCATCTGAAACGTGCACTTTTGCCAACGGCAACGTACAATGATTTTGACTTAAATTGTAACAAAATTCACCGTCGAACTGCGAAATCTCATTAGCAACTCATTTGTAATGTTCGTATCGGCTGTGGTGATGTTGATGGGGCAACTATAGTACCTCCCTGCTATAGATTTTGTAAAGCCAATCTATGCACGGGATCACAGTGTATAGTTTCCAACGTTCTGACTCCCAGAAACGAATGCCGAAATTAACTGCCAGAAAAGAAACGAAAAAAGGCACGTTCAACACAAATGTTCAATCGATTGAATGTTCCTTGAATGTAGTTATGCAGAGAAGAAGTTGCAACGCCAAATGAATAACGAGAAAATTATAAAAAATTCATGTCAAACGAAAAAATGTACGAAATCGTCACGCAAAGATTTTAAAAGTGGCATTGGCGTCACACTTTATTGTGAACTTACAGTGGTTTATTACACACAAGACAACTTGTGCGAAGGGAAATATTTAAAAGCCGAGAGAGCTGTGTTTTCTAAATAAAAGTTTTTATTAAAGTTGGCGGTCTCAAAAAAATTCGAAACTACGTCAAGGAGCGATAAAGAACCACGAGGTTATTATCTTCATCGAAAAGAGATGAGAATATGTTTTCCCGGCTGGCTGGTTGATAATTACACTAACTTGCGAGTTTGTAAGCACAAGTATGCGCGCCGTGCAGCAAACTTGCTTATTAACACACAAGATAAAACGGAAAGAAAAGGCGAGGAAGAGAGCACACAAAGAAAAGTAGCTACCGATAGATTAAGAAACCTAAAATGGCGCTACACTTTTTGTTCGTTCCGAGAGAAGTTGTAGAAGCATGCGGGCTGTCGCCTACCCCATTTTTTAAAGTCTAAGGTTATACTGTTTTAAGATGCTCTATCAGTTTCTTCTTTTTGCTCCGTGACACTTACAGCTATGTTATGCTCGAGTGTGCGATCGTTGTTAGTGGAAGTGCCGGATCTCAAAATCTACAAGGTCAATTTCTACTCTTTGAAATAATAATGCTGTGACGTACACACCCAAGCTGTTAAATTACAGCGGCGTTAAAATCGGACAACTTCAAAAGAAAATTTATGCCAATTAGAGAAAAACTTCCTTGGATTTCTCTTTGTATAACTTTTTATTAAGCCAGAAACACAATGGGGAAATCTTCGCGTATCCAGATTGCATGCTCTTTACTATTCATGGATGCAGAATTGATTCTGGATCACAAATACACATTAACTTTTGATGTGTACGATTTTATAGAAAAGTTTTGTCGTTCTGAAAAGTCAGAATTTTAACTTTATCTGGTACTGAAAATGGTGACATCAGATGGAGGTATACGCCTACCTGATACCCAATCCCACCAATAGAACGCTCGGTTTGTTACTGAAACCCTGGAAACGGACAATCCCAACAATTAAATGACGTCACTCGCTTACCGACGAAGGGCAAGATGTTTTCAAGGCACCGACTTTTTAAATGAGAACATCGCGTAATATAAATTCGCAAAAAGAAAAGGAAACAGTCCTCGGGGTTGAATTTTAAGCGGAACAGAATAAAGACATAACATTTTTAGCTGAGCCTTCCGTGTTCTACATGGGACTTAATCTGAATCGTGTGCAGCGCGATTTCGGCACTACATTTTGCATTTACATGTAATCTCGAGGTGCCGATCGTGATGCCACTGAGTCGTAATTCAGGACTATCGCATACTTACGTAAAAAATCGTAATTCTCGCGTGTGTTTTAGTTTTAATCAAAAGTTACAACTACTAAAATTTCAAACAGATTATGCTTAAAAGCCAGTCACATTCACTTTGAAAGTTCGCGGACCTTAAAATCTGCTATTCTTTTTTCTGTATTCTCTTATCCATATTACATTTTCCGGAAGAAAACAGAAAGATTAAATTTCACCAGCCCATACCTATTTATAGAGAACGCATTATCATAACGTGTATATACTCTTGAGCCGATCATCAGTGAGTTCGCTTGCTGAGCCCATTGTTCTCTACGCTTGCATTTTCCAGACAAGTACCTACTGGAACTGAGTGACGTCATGAACAATCGACCCGGTCCATCCTGACGATCCTGACTGCCCATGTGCACAAGAGCTCTCCGAGTACACAGGCTATTTTTCTGTTTACTTGCAAGCGCCGAGTTTGCCTAGGCAATTTCAAAACATTACGCAGGTACACATGCAGGGAATTATCTCGTTGAACAAACTAGACGTCAACAACTCAAATAAACAGCTGTAAACGGGGACGTATGAAAAATGCATACGCTTTTTCTTCATGAAGTGACACATTACTATATCGTAAACCGCGAAAGATTATTCAGCATCACCTAACAGATGGTTATAACTATACATAGTCTATAGATGTGCCAAAAATAGCAGAACTATAATATACAACCAAGAAACTTCACGAAACTCTATTCAAAAGCCGAACAGAGCGCAGGTTATGCTGTTTAGGCACATGGACATGCGCTATATATATACGCTTGTGAAACTTGGTCGTTTAGATTTCAATTTTGATGTCTTCAACAACTGTTTCGAAGAAGTTGTATGGATATCGCAAAAACACGAGGGCGATAAATGGGACTGTACCACCCTCCCTCCCCCCATCACGGCCGAAAACTCGCAGAGCAACTTTAGATAGGTACAAAATGTCTCCAGCCTTCTTGTCGAAATGTCAAACGATCACAGAACGGAACGAAACAAAAACCATACAAACACGAAACAACACTGATTTCAAATAAGACGAGATTTAAAAAAAATCCAACTGCCCTATTTGAATGAAAACTGTGGGACAGAGGCAACTATCTTCCGCAGCTTTCTCAGCAAGAGTAGCGACTTAGAAAATGGCCATCGACCAATTGCCATTAGGTACATACGCTCTAGCTCAACCATTATACGTCAGATGATTGAGATTAGCATTTTATAACTGCATCGGACTTCCCATCAGGGAGTTATAACGGCTATAAAACGTAGCAGTCTCGCCTATCGCTTATTTTATAATACGTACCATGTGCACTTGGCCTTAGGTTATTTGCAATTATAAGTTTAACCCTTTGAGTTACGGCGGCAACGGATATTAAACGACTTTACACGAAGCCTTTCATCTATCTCGACTAGTGACTACTATTGGTTTACATCCATGTGATATGGTTGCAGCTTGTATTCTGCCTGAGAGACATCAATCGAAACTCACAAGTGGCATTTAACTTGGATTAATTAGCTGTTACGCTCGTCATACGATCTCGTGGTGGTGGCGGTGTCTGTCGCTCTCTGCGCCCCGAGCACCGAGGAAGAATGTTGAGGAAAAACTGTTCTGGGGAGAGACGATGAGTTGGAATGAGATTGGAGGGTGTCGTGGCAGAATGGGATAACTCGGGCTATATAATATTCTCTTCTTGCTTGTGACTCTCTTATCGAGTCGAATGCGTTGATCCAGGGACGACCAAATGGGGGGGAGGGTGGGCGCATAGCTTGCTCTTCTGGACTTGAGATGTGTGATGTATTTATTAAAATATTAGTCATCCACAAGGTTATGTTTTGAATTAACATAAAAATAGAATATATATGCATTCATAAATATGTATACGTACGAAGAAACAACTTTTTTCTCATAAAAACACGTTCGGAACGTTCCGTTTATAAAATACCGGAGCATGCTCCTGAAGTGTTTAATTTAGATTTATTCCCTAGCGTCTCCGAAAGCTTACAGAATTCTATCAATAAGATAAGTTTCGTGAACACCTACAAGTAATCAAAACGAAAAAAGTGAAAAATAGAGATAGAAATGAATCTAAAGAATGATATTAAAACAGCAATTAAAAAATGCCATTTTCTGTTTCAATATTATTTTTCGGCAACAGTATATATATTTTACAAGAAACTACTTGAAGTACATGCTAAGGTAGAGTAAAAATACTACAAGTTTAGTAACGAACGTGTAGAACAAAGCGCCGGATTCTCGGTATAGAGTAAACTATCTCTGAAATCCCCAAATTTCGCCTGCCAAGCTAGAAATTGACGCGACTTGGAAATCGAAGGGTCAATACAACACGCACTCATTCCAGAAAATTGAGGGAGACTAACACTATTCCAAAACGGACTGTATAGATAATGAAGCTTTTCAATGGAGTCCATTTATCCCCGAGCTAGTTTTAACAAGTTATCTCTTTTTTGCGTGACGTGCCTCAACCGATCTAGGAAATAGTGAGCTCCGCTTGAAATAAGAATCAAGCCACTTTGTCCAGACGGATACCCCGCCTCTGTTGAAGTCTTGAAGATAATATTATGTCAGCCACGACGGTGGAAACCAATATTCTAACTGACCCTCACCAAAGCATGCACTTTGTTGTCAAATTCGATTCTTTTCTATCGTTTCGTTCCACGTGCTGCTAACGTGCTAATGTATGGCTAGGGCGCGTTTGAGAGGTTTGGGTTAATTTGCTTAGAGCCAGTCTAACAACTGATCTTAATCTTTTGGTTAATTTGCTTACAGCGATCTAAACAAAATGTATTATATGCATGTGATTGGCTGTTGCAGTGGCGATAGTAATTTAGTCCTAAGAATATAGCTGAACTCTGAGTTAAGAGAAGGTGTCAAAATAGCGCGAAATAATGTTTCCTGGGGAAATATATGGAAAGTATAGTTCGTTATTACCTTGCCTGAGCCCCGCGGCGTAAAGTCCCAAACAGACAACATGATACTTTGGGTCATTTCACTGGCCTGTGAAATAAATCGCAGGGGCGTAAGGAAGAATCTGATTAGTTCTCCGTCAAATATTACTTAGCCGTGAACGCAAAGTTGGGCCTGGTCAAGCTTAACTTTTACGTTGCGTCAACGTTGAGTTTGTAATTTTGTTGTAGCTGGTCTTTCGGAAATACATGAACCAAACATTTCGCTTACTGTTAAGTTAACGTTATGTCAAGTCAACAGCTAAGTTGCTTGTAGATGGGTCTTACAGCTTGACTTTAAAATTTTGTTTCGCACCTCTCACCAATACCGACCACAAATTTGAACTCGGATTATGAACTTGAAACTAATCCCGATCCCAGTGTCTTGAAACAGTTTGACAATTTTGATTTGAGACATTTGATTAAACCATCAAAATACACACAATCATTTTCTGCCAAAAACCAATGCCAATGGCACTGACTGCGAACACAAAAGAAACACAACCCTCAAAATGCTTCTACCACGTTTGAGTATATTAAACTGTGTTTAACGCGGAGCAGTATTTCCTCTGGAACCCTTTTTTCCGAATCCTGCAGCTCACGCAAAGTACGCCTGTATATAATCACATAAAGCAAGCGGCTGTGAGCATAATACCGAAAGCTCCCTGACATGCACTTATACGCTGGTTTAAAGCGTTCACACGACTAGTTCAAGCATGTGATCGTATTTCGTTAGCCGGCAGGCTGGAAAACCAATCGACTGCCTTGTCCCAAGACATATCACACAATCCCAAGCGTATACCAACACTCGGCATTAAGCACACGGCATGCGTGGTGACCCACTCAGTTCTATCTAGAGCGTGATTACTTTACAATTACTCGTTTATTATTAACTGTCAAATGTCAATACTATTGCTAGATAAAACACAGTACTTCTACGTTCTACATACAATCAGTATCGATTCGATTCTATTTGCTGTTAATGCTCGATGTAATGTCTTTTTCGAAGAAAACTGTTTTACAAGCTGGATAATGAATTCTACGGAATAATTTTTCAACATATGTCTAGTTCCTAATCTCAGCACTGGTTTAAATAAAAACTGTTTTAAACAGGGTAAAAATGATAGGAAGTCCACTTAAAGATTCCATGAAAAGGGGAAGCAGTCTTACCCATTTGAAATGCTACGGAAAATCGAAAACACTTTCCGGGTGTCTACTTTTCAGGGGCAGTTTGTGAATTGCTTTTTATAACACGATTGCTAAGTTTAGGGAGCAAATAAGAGTCTAAATATTATTTAACGTATTTATTTTATCGTTTTTCAACTACCACAACATGCCATAACTTCAGGTACGATGGGTTGAAATTCCTGGCTTGTAATTGGTCAAAACTATTTCAAAATAACTTCGCTTAAGAAATCATAAAAACGCGCACGATGCCTGTTATTTAAAATCCGTGCAAAAATAAATGCACGTATTTGAAATTTTGTTTTTTTACGGGTACATTTCACCCCAAGCCGAGCAAACTTAAAGGTATGAAACACAATGCAAACCTACCTCGCACCCCACGTGTCACCAGCCTAATACCAGATGATCATGGTACAGCACTTTTCAATCATCTTCTGACAGGACACGGAAGGGGACCGCTGCACAAGATCTCAGTCAAGGAAAACCTTTCATAATCTCTAGCTTGTTTCAAAACAATTTGTACAAATTTTGTTGGAGAGAAGATCCTTAAATGTAGTATGAATTTATACGGTCGATAGTCTATACTTTTTAAGGACGAAGACATTCTTCTGGGATGCAGAATTTGCCATAGCTACGTCATAAAAGTCAACATAATAGTACTGTTTCGATTAACGCTTACGGATACAATGTCGCACCAATAGGAAGCTATAATATATCTTGTTATCGAAACCCTAGGAACAGTCTATCTCAACCGTATCCTGTCAAAATATAACACTGGTTTCTGGTAGGAACTACAAAAAGGAGTTTTAAGCATTCAAATAAAATGTCTACTATACGTTCGTTTAAAAAACTGTGGGGTAGTTTTGAAATATGAAAGCGAGAGATGATTCGAGGGGTTCACTGTCATTAAATGTGTTCTGTTTGCTATTTGAACGGATACGATTTTATTATCTTTCGTACGTTGAGTATTTAGTGAATTATGACCGATTTTAGATTGGAATTTATTTGGGCGTATCTGAACGGTTGACCACCGTCTGACAAATGACGGTATACATAGTTTCTATGTGCTGTTCCCGTTGCTGTCTTATCAGGAATACCTCCGTATTGGCCAGATAAGAGTCCGAAAGACGTAGTACTGCCTCTTGAAGTCATAGGAGGCTTTCAGCGGGGGCCGGGATGTTGAAATATTCTTACTTTTAAAAACAGTAATACTGCTCCGAAAACACTTCAAGCCAGGAAAAATGATATAATTTCGTGTTCCAGAAACGAATTTCCGCTCAAAAAAGTACATTTGCACCATTTGGGTTTGGTGTGTGTACCGCACTGTCATCGATTGCTAGAATTATCTTTTAACTTAAGAGTTGCCACATTTTGTACAACTGCTCCGCGGTAGTATAAGACAAAAACTGATAAAAATTCCATTCAGCTGCTTTGTTCAACAGTCAAACAATACCAGAGTAAGTACCGTAAAATCTATTTTAGAAGTCGTGAATCTAAAGGGAGATACTACGCTTGAATTTTATGAGCATTTTTTTTAAAAACCATTCATTACCTCTTACATTTTAATAAATGGGTAGAGCTTCACATAATAATTGAAACATTTGCAGAAATATTGCCTAACATCTAGCATATTCACATCTAGCATGTTCAGCCGGCCCAAAGTAGGAAGAACAAAAACAAACTACCTCGCTGAATTGCATGACACATTTTTCTAAAATCATTTCAATCACCTCTTCCGTACTAGCATGATAAATAGGTGGAGTCACACAAGAAATTAAAAATCCGGATTAATGTCGCCGAGCATTTGACATGTGACCGACGCCGACGACGCCGACGCCGACGCCGACGCCGACGCCGCCGACGTAACAATGAAATGGGTGTGGCCGGAGCGCGGCATGGCACGACGAGCAGTTCGCAAGGTTGGGCTGGGCAACGCGCCACGCCGTTCCCAGGATGAAGCTGCATTGCGTGGCGTTGCGTTGCGTTACGTTGCGTTGCGTTGCGTGGCGTTGCGTTGCGTTGCGTTGCGTTGCGTTGCGTTGCGTTGCGTTGCGTTGCGTTGCG
>QKMV01002551.1:0-13057 GCA_003287335.1 Lednia tumana
TCTAGATATAACGGTCTTATCAGGGTTAGAAATTTGGCAGCCCATTAAAAAACCTTCTATGCTAAGCACTCTTAAGAGTGTGACAAAGTTCCATTATACCCAAAAAAATCACAAAAACGCGATTTCCAAGAAAAAAAAATGCACCGATTGCTCTCAATATTATATCACACCTAAGTTGACACCTCACAAAAATATCCTGCAAGAAAACTGTTAATAAATGGGTTAAACTGCTAAAAACTTCTAACAACTAACTGCCAACCGCCACAAACTGCTAGTTTGTTTTTTGAAGTTTTCAGCAGTTTAACCCATTTACTAACAGTTTTTTTGAAATCTAGTGCTGAAATTAGAAAGAAGACACAAGTATTAAAAATTTAATATCCTGCAAGTTTCATTGAAATAGACGCAGCCGTTTGGCATACAGACCGCAACCAAATTGACGCAAAAGTTAATAAAATTATAAAAAATTTACAAAAATGCGAATTTCAGGAAACATACTTCATGGATTGCCCTGAAAAATTAAGCCGGTCTAAGTACATAGAAAACAAACGTTGCCTGAAGCAATTTCAATGAAAATTTCAAGCCGGTCTAAGTACAGAGAAAATGGACGTTCCCTAAAATTTTCATTGAAATAGAGCGTGGAGCGTGAACAAACACACAGAAAAACGAAATAACATAAAAAAAAAAAATCTACGGTAAGTTAAATTGAATTCTTTGCTCCGCTCATTCAAAAAACAAGTGTTATCAAAATTCAGATCGGACATCCTGGCTGTCAAAGCTCTGATTTGTGCTGCCAGTGCCATCTGGTGGCAAAGTAACGCAAAAGTAAAGTGGCGCTACTTTTCAAGTTTCCGTGAAATCAAGTGCAAATCATCAGTGCTAGTTATCTCGTTGCTTTGGATTTGGAGTAGTACCACAACTCGAAAATGTTACTTAAAAGTAGTGGCGTTTCTACCCAAGACGGAAATCTGTTAAAATTGAAACAGTTTCGTGACACGGATTATCTGCGAATTGCTCTCAACCAAAACAATATCTTTTTCAAGTCACCACTAAATGCGATAATGAATGTAATATCACCACCAGTTCACTGCTTTTGGGAATCTTAAAATCATCTATTTTTGGCACTTTAAAAGTAAATCAGCCTCCCAACTTAATAAGAATTCCCTTCATTATAATTAAAATGTTTCAGCTTGATAACCAAACAACCATTATCTTAGTTTGGGTACTTATTTGTGACTACTTGTTATGTCAGTAAATTAAAAAATCCTTTGATTTTTCGTAATATCCTTGATTTAAATGTTAAAATACAAATCAAATAAATCCACTTTCAACCCTTCTAATGAGTAAATTAATTCTAAAATGTATTGATAGGTTTGTCAAAGGCCAGTTTTAATTTCATTGAATAATATTTAATTACTACATACCATCTTAATTTCTTCTGTGCTTTTGTCTGCAACACACTCGATTTTCATAATAGTTGAAAGAAGCTTTGGTTTTGTAAGATTTGCATCTGGCTTCTTGACTAGACTAGTCTTGGCACAGTTTGAAACAGATGGCGCTGGCGCTGGCGCTGGCGATGAACTCATCTTCTCTGACTTGTAGGTATCTCTGGCCATGCTGGCTGATGATTTCTCCTCGTGCAATTTCGCTAGTCGTGACAGAAGCTTTTCTGGGTCTTCTCTAAAGCACAAAGAAAAAAAAACAATATTACCCACTGCAGTGTTAATACATTCTAAGGCATTACATATGGAATCTCTAAGAAAAATCCTAGTAGCAACTAGCGAAATCAGGTAGCACTATGCACCACAATTTCCTTCAAAAGACAATTCTCTTATTGAAAAGACCTTAATTTGGCCAATAAATTAAAACAGATAGGAATTGGTGTCATATAAGGGTAAATGCAAGGGTGAGACAGTAGGTAAATATTGGTTAGCCCAGCCAGTGCCTTTCGCTTTTGTGGATCTGAGTTTAAAGTTTTTACTGTTTAAGTTAGTTTTTACTATACGATTTCTGGAATCAGAATGCGAATCGGAATTTGTATTATGTGCTTTCTGGAATCAGAATCGGGATCAGAATTTTTACTATTGGCTGCATAGGATCGGAATCAGTCGGAATATATATTTTGTGCAGCATGGAATCGGAATGGAAATTGAAAAAACAACCGGTCCCGGTCCCGGTCCCTGCTCAGAACACACTTTCGAAAAAAGGAAAAGCACATTAGCCAACACATATTTACAGCAAAACAAATGTTGATTTCATAATGTTGTCGAAATGATTTGCAATTGGCTACTCGCATCGCCACTCGCAGTGGCGTCACTGGAAGCTTACAGCTCATTATAGTGTCACGTATATTAGGCAAATCTTCGTGGGTCCTATACCTTAACCTAGAGTCCCATCTAATAACTCGAAAACGTGTACCCATCCCTAGTGCCCCCTAGTGCCCCCTAGTGCCCCCTAGTCCCACCCCTGTGCATGTAGCATCTTGCACATCCCTATCCATCACAGACACCCTTTCCTTCCTTCCTTTCCTTCCTTCCTTTCCTTCCTTTCCTTCCTTCGAGGAACCTCGGAAGCAATGCACTGGCAGGAGTGCCAGTGAGTGCCAACCTCTCGGGCATAACATCGACAACCTGACTATGGTTCCGGTGAGATAGCTGTGACCAAGCCGACAAAGCAGTATTGGCGATCATCAGAAAAAGCTGCATGGCAAGTGCATCGCCACCTTGGTCAAGGATGGAGGATGGAGGATGGAGGATGGAGGATGGAGGATGGAGGATGGAGGATTCCATCTGGGACACTCAAGCTGGAGTGAGACGAGCGTAGAGACATCGTGCCGATAACCCCGAGTATCTTCATGTAGTTCTAGTAGTTCTAATTTGTTGTAATTCTACCTACATCTGAGTTGTGTTCCATTTCACTAAAATGCAGTAGCTTGCAGTAGCTTGCAGTACTGAAAAAAAAGGTGGGAGGAGCTATATTGCAGTACTGCAAAACGAACGGTTGTTAGAGCTGCAGTAGCAAGAGCACATGAAAATATGGCAGTCTTTGGCAGCAAAAACCAATTGGTTGGTACGTCTGACCTACCAGTTCCACGTGGGTGGGCTCCTACTTAAATCTGTTGTACTGGACAGATGACATAGTGAAGCCTAATAATTGTATTAATATTCACTCTTTTCCCCATCACACAGATAGGGGTTGGGGTAATGTCATTGGATGTGGGGTTTGTTAGATTAGAAATTAAAGCATCATATTATTGTAGTACTGTAATCTAATGTTAAGCACGATAACTAAATGAAGTGTGGTGTTAAAAGGATACGCAAAATGTCTTAATAACTTATTTTAATCGAAGAAGTAATGCAACCTTCGCTTACAATGGGGAAACCACCTTCGTTCACCCTCACGGCAGACACGTTGTTCTCCACCATTTGTATTAAGTACTTCAAATTCGCACGCGGTAAAATTTTGATAAGCCAATTAACAATTACGAAACGCTACACACACAAATCACCAAACATACGACAAACTATCTGCTCTAACGCAAATACACAAATTAACCCACCACCATACTTACAATCAATGCACTTATCAAATCTTGTTTCCGAAAATATTTCCCTTTCCCAAAACATCTCGAACACGCAACTAGACTACCGAAGACCACCCTAGAAGAAACCCCCAACAGTTGGTACACCTGAACCCCGCCAATCTACTGTCAGATATCCTCCATTACAAACCATCGTCACACAGATAAACACAGACTTTAAACCACTCTCACAAGCAAAATATTGCTCAAAAATACCGTCCCGTCATCCATATCGACTCAAAATTTCCCAAGGAATCCAAATATACCAACTTCGACAGCGTCAGATAAGTAGTAATCGTGCGGCGGTTTATCAAAAGATTACCTCGCGCGCTTTTACAGTCCTACTGCAAGCTACTACAATCGAAAGCACTTCTCGAGGTGCAGTAGGTTGCAGTAGCTGCAAGCTACTGCAAACCTGAAACTGAACAGCTTTGCAGTAACTGCAAAGTGAAAACGAACGGCAAATGGCTCTGCGCAGTAAGTTGCAGTAGACAAAACAAACACGACTCTGGTAATAACGGCTGTCCAGCCTTATAATAAAACTTGGTATCCATGTGAAGGCCTCTGTTATTGAGCCGGATCCCTAGGTCACGGCACCTCTCACAATAGTCGAGCACCCCCGTAAAGTTAAAGGAAAAGGGGGGGTCGTGACAATAGCGTGATACTCGTAGGTAGTGCAGGTAGTTAGAAATCAGTAATCCTTGTAAGGTACCCGAGACACCCTAAGGTAGGATCTATTTAAGAGGCTGCAGAACCACGTTACTTTCAACTACCATCTATGTTAGTGGAAATATCTTGTGCTCCTGACTTGTAACTTGTGGGCCAACTTTCTGGGTTCAATTGAGGCGTTGGGTGAAAGAAGGGTGTAGCACGATCTGAGGCGTTTTTTCGGAGATTGACTTTTACTATTCAGAAGGACGTAATACATGCGATAAGCTATTGTTACTTCCCGCATTTGCACTTTTGTGGGCTGTATTCAGGAAAAAATCAAGAAAAATTACACAAAATTGTGACCATGTTTCATTTATTTTTCCCATTTATCTCAAAACTGCATTTTTCAAATTACGCCCTTCTTCCACATGTCTTCAATTGCTAGCGCCCTTCGAGGCCCTTTTGCGAGAAGTTGGTTCATTTTACTTTGTGGCAAGGTGCCCAAACCGGATTTTTCTTCCAGTCTGACACTATTTTTCGAACAAAATTGTGGGGTGCCCCAGACATTTTCAGTCTCGCTCATGCTACGATTCAACTAAAACGTATTTCCTGCCAACATCTGACATCAATTGACAAACTCCAAAATATCTGCTAATAGTCATAAAACAGAGGTAAACTCAATAATGACAGAAAATTCTCCACTTATGGTACAATTGGCATTTGCGAGAACCTGACAAATGCATTACCTACCATTGTAATAGAAAGAATTGGGTATCCATACAAACCTTTTAGCGGAAGTAATCTTGGACGCATATTTATCAAAATATGGGTTGACTTTCAGCTCCTCTAACGCTTTTTCGGCACAGAATGAAGAAGTCATGATTTCACGTTTCTGACTAGAAAATACAGAAAATGCACAATATTTTCTGGTAAGGCCCAAAATCCTCGCCATAGAGACGGCCAGCTGATCGTGACCAAAACTCGCAAATGATAACCTAACCATAACCTAACCACGTCCGTGAATGGCCTCGGCTTGTACGTACAGAAAGCGCGTGTTCACTCCGCTATATGCAGGACACCAAGAGCGATAATTTATTTTCAAAACTGCCGCCACACCTGCTAGTTGCTGCAAACCAAAGAATAATCATGATTTTTATCATGTTTATATTTCCATCAAGAAAATAACGAAAAATCGAATTTAAAAAGGACGTTGCTAGAATCGCAACTACTCACAAGACGCAGACAATTAATATGATTTATGCTCCACTTTTCGGCAAACCAGATTGGCAGAATTCTCTAGCTCGTTACTGTAATGTTCTAAGTATAGCTTAGGTTTGTCTATGACATTGCTCACCTTCATCAGCAGACAATACTACTCTCTTCTCTGACAAATTGAAAGACAGCTCGGCCGAGGAAGACTCGCAATAAAGTTTCAGATTTGTTGCAAGTCCAAGACCAGCGGCAAAGCCTCGCAGAGCCGCTGACAAAAGTGCAATACTCATAATTGCATTGGCACTCTCCTCAAAGCTTCTCTCTTCATCTGCATATATACGGGCAGAGTTCTCCAAATTATCAAAAATCTGGACAACACATTATCATTTACGCACTGGCTCTGTACCCCTACCCACACCCGAAAGGATTTTTTTTTTGCCTAGTTGTAGATAGTTCCATAACTATGTTAAAAATTTGAAAGTTTCAATTGGTGACGGATTGAAAGAAAGGTGTGGAGATATTAGACATTATTCAATATGTAAACAGTTTTGCATTTATTTGTTTTAAGATAAGTCACGATACTCAAACTTTTACAAGCGTTATAAAGTTTTAAAAAGTTTTGCCCATTTTTAAAAAGGATTTAAAAGCAATGCATCTAATTACAGGCCTATTTCAATTCTCTCAGTATTTGCAATGATCTTGAAGTGAGTGATGTTCAACCGGATAAGTTTTATCGAAGCAAACAATATTTTTTATATCTATAGCTTTATGGCACTTTCAAAATGTTGATTAAAATTAGTGCAATCCTGCCTTACTGAAACTCAATCGTCAAGCAGTCTTGGCTTGTCACAGATCATTGAATACCAGTAGGAGCAATGAGCTCCTAAAAATCTGCTCAAATTAAAAAATAGGACAAAAAGTCGTGATCACTGAAACAAGCTCTTCAGAAGTTGCAAAAAAATGTGAAGGCATAATAAAAGACCCGGTTTTAAATTGTGGAACACTTGAAACAATGGTATCTTGTTTCTAGACAGTATATTTGAGTTTGGGTTGCCCAAAGAAGTCATTAAGCAGCAATCACCCCCAAGGCCATGCATGGAAATGTCATCTTGTCACCAGGGTTGCTACCCTGCAACAAGGGGACTTTAGCTAGCTGACCTTCGTCTTCGTCTCCATCTCCGTCTTTTCAATCCGTCTTTCCTGCCTGCAATACTTTGTGCCGATCATTTTCCGACACAAAGCCCGTTCTCTTTCATCCCTCTTCCACCTTGTTCTCTTCTGTTCTCGCAAATTCAAATAAACTAATACTAAACTAAATAAACTAAATTCTCGCAAATAAACTAAGGCAGACACCTCCGTCAATGTAACGGCTTGGTGCTTCTTAAATAAATCAAGGTCGGAATAGAGATCGTACGATCCGTATTCCGTTAATCCGGGTGAGAGGCAAAGCGACGAGTGGCCAGCTCTTTTATACAAAATTCAGTCAGTTCACGTCAGTTCTCTACCCTTGTGTGCCAATATGATGCTTTTGTAATAAAACATCTCAGCTTAGACCCATTTGTTTTTAGCGTTGTGTTGTGAGCAGGACATAGGTCCTGATTCTGGGACTTTGAAAGACTAATATTATGCTTTGCTTTGCTTCAAATCAGTCTAAATGACGAGTCTTGCTCCCTGGACTGGGAAACACACTGAACCCCAGGCAGCCAGCTGGACCAAATAGTTTAATTTGTTGGTCATCGGCTAATCCCAAATTGCAGTGCCCGTCGGTGCAGGGCTGCAGAACTGCGGGCATTTATTTCTTGACACCTGTTATTTTTGAGACAGCTAGAGTGCCCTTGGTGTCAGAGCCAATAAAACCTGGAAAATGTTCCTCATTTTGAAGACCCTATTTGGCCTAATTTTTTCACTGAAACGCATAGATTTGCTCCAAAAATAACCGTGACATCAAAAAACTTTGCGGGTAGCGTCATAGAATAAACAAAGCCTTTTTCTATGGTAGCGCCCTAGCTACCCCCACCCCATTTGTGTCCCTTTTCTTACTAATGCCTCGACCTTGGCATCGATCTTGACCATGAACAGGAAAAGAGGATGTGTCCCAAACATCTGAGCCCTCCTGATGATTCATAAATAAAAGACATTTGAAAGAGATTCCTCCAGAAGTCATTTATCTTGTTATCAAATAAAAACAATCAATCGAATACAAAATGTAAATTTTCAAATATCAGTACGTACTCTATACGTTATTGAAAATGACCAGTACTTTAAAATCAGTCTCCTCACAATGTTTATATAAAATTAGCTAGTTCAAACTAGCATAAAATGTGTAAGAATCTCAATATATTGTCGGCTTACAGCTAAAACTGCATAGCTCCATTTTTGTGAAAAATGAGAAGAAACCCTTGTTTTGTCTGCCAAATTTGTGTACACTCAAAACATCACTCTAGCCATTAAAATTACTGAGTAACTTGGAATGGACCATCACATTGGTAGGCAAAAATGCATAATTGGGAGTTAGTCAGTTTTGGCACAGTTTTAACCAGCCTTGACTCCCATACCGCTGCAAGCAAGTATGCTAGGAAGAAATGCACAAATCCACACAGCATTTTTATAAACATCGATTATCCCAGAAAGTATGAAAATGCAGTTTTGCTGTTTGAGCTGTACATTGGCGATAGAAAATCAATGTTGAGGGGCAAAATTTGTTGCTTTTTGGGTAGGAATAAAATATGCAACGCATTACCAATCAATACAGAATCGCTAAGAACAAAATAATATTATTATCTGCAAAATAACTTGAGTTATACTAATAAATTAAGGGATTCTCTCGACTCATGCCTGTCTCCTAATCTTAGCCAACTCGCCATGCCGGCTCGGTTATTACTTGGCATTGTTGACATTTCCGTCGAAACGCTGGAGAAGATTTAGTGGATTCTTATGTATTTAAACCCAGTTGGTCAACTAGTTTTTTTTAATTTATCAATTATTAAAATATTACAAATTGCAAGTGAGAAACAGTCAATTCTTTGGCATTTTTGGCATAAGCTGTAGTGCAACTAATCAATAATAATGTGTATCCAATATCCAATTCACATAGAAATGATAATCAAGAGCCAGCCTTTGCCATCTTGCAGTGGTTCTGACAGTAGTTCTTGCAGCATACATACATATAAACATATACACATATAAACATACATATATTACAATTGTCTTTGGCAGGCAATTGCCACAGTGCTGATTGCACACAAGCTAACGATCACTACGCCCAGGAAAATATACACGGAAGTGAGCAGCCAGAAAGAGAACAAATATATCGTCTTGTTGCAGTAATCTCCCTCTCTGGAGTCGGGATCATAGTTGGGTTCATATGCTCGGAATACCCAGACTGAGCCTAAACAAGGAAGCAGACTTCATCAATCCTGAAATGTATGCTATTGCTAGGTAACTTAGATTAGAATGTATAAAATAGAGAATTTTTTATTCTAGTACGGTGTTGGTAAGTTGCACCTACCAATAAAGAACCAGCCAAGCAGGAAGCAGTTAATTATAGTCTGGCTGGTTGATTGTCTACGCCTCGGACGCTCATCAGGGGGCTCAGGCTCCGCCTTGCACACGCCAGCTCGAATCAAGAAATGAACCAATTGTTTGACAAGCCCGACTACGCCTGGAACATGAAACACGACCAGTAATAATGGCACTGTTAAAGCAATGCCGCCAAATAAAGAAGCACGTGACCGTATTGAAATTAGCATTATTGTGTGAACATTTATGTCCATATTAAGACATCCATACTGTAGGTATGTAATCGGTACTAACCACCAACAAGCAGATAAACAGGAATGTATGAACATTTGGGACATTCATTCCAGTAAGTGAACGCCATGACGATCATACTAACAGGGACTACAATAGTTACACCCACAATTATTGAGCAACCAACTGGAACAAATTAAATTCATTCTAATGAACGAGGAATGTGATCATTGTTAATGTGACACGAGAACAATCTAAGTGTATTAAATAACTTGCTTGTGCCCAGAAGAAGGAGGAGAACATTCTTGAGAAAATCCAGCACTCCTTTGGACTTTATGTGAGCTTGACAAACACGGCCAAATAACGATTCGTACGAAGGCGGAGGTGCTGGCAAAAAGCAAAAGCAAACGCAGAGTTACATCACGAGCCGTTGTACCTAGCCAGGTAGAAGGCAGGCAGGCAGGCAGGCAGGCAGGCAGGCAGGCAGGCAGGCTGGCAGGGCATTCGCTCATCTCGGTATCATCGGTATCAGTTCATTAACGTTTCATTGGCAGTCAACTCACAACTAACTTGAACAGTTACAAACTTCTTACAAATCAATCAAATCGTAGGAACAACCAACAAAATAAACTAAGTAAAATTAAATAAACAGCACGTGAACCAAAGCTTGTTTGTTTTTAAACTGACGTTTTACACATGTCACCAAAAGTAAGTGTTACCATCTGGCTATCATCTTGCAGTACTTAAGGTGGGCAGGGAAGGGAAGGGAGCCCGTTATTCCACATCAATTTCTTTTGGCCCATGATGCAATTATTCAATTTTTAAACAGTTTGAATAATACGTAGATTTCCTAAGTTCCAAACAAAATTAAATTGCTAAAAACCTAGTTATTTTTTATTTTCAACCCTATTTGAGGATGAAACCGAAGACGCAGGACTGAGAGGTTTACCTTGCGGCATAATGTTTTGAGAAGTTAAGTGCAAGTTATCTGAAGCTTTCAGCTTGTTATTATTATTTTGCTTGAACGTTGCTGTTAACTGTGGGGTTCAGAAAATGCGTTTTTATACCCTTTTAAGAACATAATAATTTGTGAGGGAGAACTCAATTAGTGACCGAATCAAAAAATTGGTTGTAAGCTCTGAATACCTAAAAGAATAATATATGCTTTTTTCAGAATTTAAAAAAGATTACTGAAAAATGTAAGGGGTTCCACCTATAATGGAGACGGGGGTTGTTACATGTTACTTATCAAGAAACGGAAATATTTCCCTTAAAAAGATCTGTGCAAAAGCTTGGATTCTGTTTTTGTTTCAGATCAAGAACTTTATCATGGCCGAAGCTATTACCGACCTACCAACATAACCGGCACATAATAATTTGGAACCAACCCTTTGCCCTAGAAATTTCTTTACACTCATGTCTACTTCCGAGTCTTAGCACTAGTTTTCAACACAAACAGTTTACTAAACTGGGTAAAAATGCTGAGAATTCTGCAAAAAAAAACCCAACACTTTGCAAACTGAATCGTAGGCTTCATTTGGGGTATTTAGACATTTATTAGTGAAGTTTTTAGCAGCTTTACCCAGTTTAGTAAACAGTTTTTTTGAAAACCCTTTCCCCTCTTGAGCACCGCAGATATCGACAACAGAGGCAAAAAAGTGCATGATTTTTGGTTTTTTTGGAGCTACAATCCTACTACGTTTCATAAAATTCTGAAAGGTAATAGTCTTTTTCCAAAAAATTGTTTGATAAACCATGAAAGGATCTAAAAGTGAACATACCTACATGTTAGCTGGAATAAATGCACACAAATGTCATCACTAAATTTTAACTTCTAAAGTGTGTGCCCATATTCAGAGTTTGTTTTTTTACAAACAGGTAACAGCATGATAGTGTTCAATAAAAACATTTAAAAAAAAGGGACTTTGAGATAATAGGGGGTGAAAATGTAAAGTGCATTTTTCACCCCAAAATCAAATGCAGAGATGATTTTTTTATTTTCACCGTGAATGACCCACCACGATCAACAAAAATAAATGTCTAAATGATGAGAACCAATGAACGTATTTGACCGAATGATGGGGAGTCACATGTAAATAGGTAAGCCAATTAGTTGCCTCATGAAAAGCAGCCAATGCACACTAGAATGGGGCATAACAACACATTTTATAAAGACTAGGCCTAGTCAATTCTCTAGACTCGTGTACGATTTATTTATGGATTATTATTTAGTTATGAATTATGTCTTCTATATTAATTAATGGGTGCATTTTTTTAGACCATATAGGTGTGGTGCAATATGTTTAACAGCCCATTTTGAGTTTGTGAGCACCGAGCTACCGGTAAGTGCTTGGTAGAAAGGTGGGTCAGCCTGCCACTGGCAGTTAGCAGGTACCTATTCTCCAAATCTGCAGAGTTCATTGAACATTGAACCAACAGGTAAATTTGTTCCAAGAATTTTTATAATTACACATAAAACATGAGATGTATGGACAGACCGGCATCTGCTTAGGATATAGTTGTGCAAAAAGTTAAGAATGACTTTATTGTAGGAAATAACATTCTACAGGTGGTAGGTTAGGTACCTACCATTTGGATTCATGACATCTTCATACGAAGGAGGGCACTCTTCATCAGAAATCTGGCTCTGATCACATGGAAAGTTTCCAGTGTCATGAGTGTTACAAATGTACATAGGTGCAGGTGTCACACGAGCAGTAACAGTCGCTTCGGCTCGGTGTTCTAAGATTGGCTCCGAAGGAGAATCTTCACCCTCGGGGAGTTCCTGCAATATCATCCACTCTGGTAGGATTATTCTAGCTATTTATATAAACTGAGGAGAAATTATTCTTTACAGAGTTACACTGACACAATGTAAAAGCAAATAATTCCTGATGAATTCCTAGGCCTAGGCAAGAAAGAATTGCCGTTCTCAGATATCGAATAAACCCGATACAAATAGCAGTTCAATCTTTCTACCACTGTACAAAGTTACAAACGGTGATATTTTGAATGCATTGGAAATTTTTTCAGAAAGTTTTTGACATTTTTAAGTTAAAATCAACAAGACTTCAGCACAAACCATCTTTATACGCAGACACAACTGCCGCCATTAGCATCAGAGTTGCCAACCTGTCGCAGACCCATTTCCCATTTCCCACAGAGAACCATCCAGTAGCCAGTAATCCAGCCAAGAGTTTTCTGTCAACACACCAAAGCAATAACGAGCCACCACATCAACACAACACAGTAAAATTAACCAATTATAAAAATCCCAAGAGAAGTAATCCAAAAACAACTAAACATTTTAATTTTTTTTTGCGAAACCATGACACACGCCCTTTAACTAACAACTAAAAATTGTCAAACTAGCGATTATTATAAATTCCAGCAAATATTGTTTGATGCACGTGATAAGTTTGTCTGTAAAAGCCCATCCAGTAATCTCAGAATGGTACGTAACTTTCGACGCATCGAAGCCAGGACTGACGTAAAAAATTACGCAATCATCATTTTTAAAATGATAATATTTCAAAAACCGTGAAATGTACCCTCCTGGCAAAAATCGCTTCTGGTAGCCACACTAGCAAAGAACGTTTCCTGCACTTTTCATCTGTTGCACGTGAATAGATTTGCAACAATACGCTCAACAATGTAAATTTTTAATTATTTATTTTTGTCCAAACCGTGTGATGTACTCCTTGAATAACAACTCAGAATTGTCACACTAGCGATTATTATAAATTCCAGCAAATATTATTCAATGCGCGCGGTAAGTTATTTTTTTTACCCCATAAAAAAGTTGACTCCCGCGTCAATTGTTGATCGCGCCACCAAGTTGCAAGAGCTGCGTGCACTTATAATAGT
>QKMV01002552.1:0-13054 GCA_003287335.1 Lednia tumana
TATATATGCGTAAAATATCATTTTGTTCAAGTCGAGGTAAGCTTTAAGTAACCCACGGGTAATTATTAAGTTTGGTTTGGATTAAGAACACGGTGAAAATATATCGTTACCTCGGAGAAAATTACAGGAAAATTAATTAGAAAAGTTTGGCGAGCACCTTCCTTGATTATACGTTCGAATCTTTCGAATCTATGATGTTGAATGTTCCAGCAGGGGCTGGAGTGGATCTGAACGGAATTGGTAATTGATAATCTTGCAGTATCGTCGCCCTTGCCAAGTTTTACAAACCGACGAAGACTTAATATATTTGAACGAATATGTGTTTGCTGAAAATACGAAGGCCTGCATTTGACTCACGAAAAAAGGACACCACAAAGGATGGTAATAGCGTAAAGCAAAGCAACCGTTCTATGTAGCTGGCCTTAAAACGTTTGCCATGCAAGGAAACGAACCCTCTTTACGTCCTGACAATCCTCTTTGTGTAGCACCCACATTAATATCTCGGCAGCTTTAATAAGTTACACAGCTTACGCGAGTTTTGGTATTCCATTTTACGATTGTGGGGCAAAGAAAAAAATGCGTTCATAAAAAGTACGATAAAAAAAAAGTCTACGGTCGTTTAAGAAAATTCATAGTGCTAAAGATAAAACCTCAGTCTTCGAAACTTTGTTTCAGCCATGCTGCATAATTAATCTCAAACTAATTAAAACTCACACATGCCCGCGGCATGACGTATAGATATATGCGAAAAGCGATCCAGATGTTGGAATTCTGGATCAGCTGTTAAGCCATGGTGGTCTGGGCTCTTGGCTCCGGGCCTGGCTCACTCGATTAAATTATTGCCCCAGCAGCGCAAAGATATCCTGATACAAATGACGAGTTTTTCATGTAATCGCACTAAGAATTTGCATATCAAGCCTGTTTCGTGGGCACCAAAACAAAGTCGCCATTTCAACAGATATGAATGCGATACACAAAATGTTTTCCAAATTCCACACGGCCTGTATGGAAGCAGGAAAGAATAAAACTGATCCCTAAAACGCAAAGCCCTCCTTGGCTTGGCCAAAAAAAGGAGAGAAAGGGGAAGAAAAGTTCACGATAGAAATCTGATTAAAAGTTTGTGAAGCATTGTGCGACGCCGGATTGGGTAGGGTTGATTCGGCAGTATCAGGTTGCAGCCATCAAGTATTTATAGCAAAAAGCCTACTGGTTTTCGGTGCACAAAGACGCTGAGAAAGCTCTCTCGATTTGACATTCACGTCAATGACAACTTTGCCGTGTATATAAAAGGAGATTTAGAATTAGCAAGGGGCTAATAATTTGCAAACAAAAAGTGCAATGAATAGAATTTCGCCGGCCAGCTGAATAAGGAATAACGATCAGTACCATTCACGATGCTGCGTACGCACAATGCGGGCATTGAATCTTTTATCAAGTACATAATTGGCTCGACTATACGCACTAGTACATCTAAATCATTCGTAAGCGTATTACCCTGTAGGGTTGAGCCTAATAATATGTATAAAGGCACATAGAGGAGCTTAATTTCGTAAAATTGAATGATTAACTCAAAATTAAAAACGAGCAACTAATATGCATAAGCTGGAGAAAATGTTAAAAAACACTAAATTGTAAGAATATTAAAATCACTTCAAAAATTCCTGCTTACTCGAGGACACGAACCCCGGACCTTTTGCATTCCGGGCAAATGCTCTAACCACTGACCTAAGCAAGGTACGGTATTTCGGAAGTGATTTTAATCTCTAAGAGTGGTTAGATATCAATTATTGAGAATTTATGTGTTTCAGTATTTTTGAAGTGATTTTAATATTCTTAAAATTATAACCAGCCGTGTATTTGGCTTTAAATGTTTAATCCTTGTCAACACTAAACTGATTTCTATACCAACTCCAGTTATGGTACAGCACAAAGATACAGCAATTGGAACGGAGTTGAATACATGCTAAACATACTTATATATCTAAATGTGAAAAACCAAGATCAACGCATACCGTACATCAATCATCATTCGAGCGGCGACGAAATATTGAGATTGATCCGAGCTAATCTGGAGGATTCAAGCCATGATGGTCTTGTCTGCGATCGCCCCCTCCCTCCCACCCTCCCTACCACCCTTCGCACGACGCGTGCGATCGACGCAGCATTAGTGGCAGTCGGCCAACAAAGGTGCGACACGCACCCCTTCCCATGTGCGTCCACCCACGAAACCCACGGGGCAGGGGGTGCACTGCGTAAGTACACTCATTCGAACGGATAGGGGACGCGAAATAATACCGACGCTCTAAACTCTCTTTAAGATGATTTAAAAGATAATAAAAAGTTTTTGGTGAGAAAATAATAGCTCCTACTTGACTTGTATGATGACGAAGGGTTCTTTTTGCTTCTTACAGCAAAGAACACCTGAAAGTAATCTATTTAAAATACTGTTTCTCGGCGCGCTCCTATTTTTATGAAGAGATAAAATATACAGCGCACTTGATTTGAGTCAACAAGGCAGGCTGTTGCCGAACAGAAGTAAAGTTGTTTGAACTCGGCGCCTCCACCGCAAGACTTGTCATCTAAATGACATTTTCGCGTGGCTTAGTGGACCAAATATAAACGAAAGGAAAAGTTATAAGCGTATTCACCCAAGTTGGCACTAAACTGTACGGCATGCAATAAGAACGCGCGCGATATCTTTCTCATAAAGAATGAAACTTTACGATCAGCTGTCGTGAGCGGAAAGCCGCCATTTAAAATATTTACTGCCGCAAATGACGTTCAGATAATACGTTAATCAAACCCCCCCCCCCCACCTCAGCGTGGAACACCCTCCCATTATATGACTCAGTGTGCAAGATATATAGAGGGCTAATAACAGTCGCGCGGCAATGGATTATTGTATAAAGTATTGGCGTATATGAGTCGTGCGAGTGCGTATAGCGGAGTCAACCCTCTGTCTGTCCCCGTCGTTCTCTCGTGTGTCCGTGCACGGAACAGAACTCGGTCGGCAGTTCGACGGGCTGCGACTAGGCTGCACACATCCACACCCCTCGGCTGCAGTCTCGTTAAGAAGAGACGCTCTTATGATGGGCCATAAAACTTTACGACCATGGGGTAACCATCGACCCCCATGTAGTCATAGCAACATAACCCCTTATCGCACGCATGCGCCCCCCCTCCCCAAGCCGCCCACCCGCTTCAACACCTTGGCTAAACTCGGATATATATTTACCAACTATTTGCCATAATTTCGATTTGAATTTGAAATAGTTTTGTGGAGTTTCGTTCAGAAACGTAGTATCGATCGCTGCAAAGATGGCTCGCGGTCGCAGCCATAATCGTATCCGTGGATGATTGCACTAAGAGGTAGTATCGGAACTCGAAAAATGTATTTGCGTTCTCACCGCTTACTCTTTCGTGTCACTTCCTCGTTATTCTGAAACTGGTGGACGGTGGCCATGTAGCTATTTAGTTGTGCACGAAGTTCGGAGATTTCAACGCGCTATCTCTGCTGCCACCAGTTTTTAACCACAATTCGACGAAAGTTTCAAGCGCTCTTGAGCGTCATCGCACAGTAAAAAGCGAGCTCTTGATGCGATTTTAATTACCGGTAATGTGAGAAGAGATGCTTGTCGGTAAAATTAACAAACTCTGGCTGGCTGTGGGCAACGCAGCAATCGTGGACAGAATGCAATACCTACGGTCGTCGACAATGTTTGTCAAATATTGACATAAAGCAATGATGTGTGTGCACAAGCTTGAGTCTACACTCATTACGTATGTGCCAGCCAGCCAGTCAGGCACGATGCTGCGGAGATGAGTTCCGATGATGGGAAAAACACTTGAGCGTAGAGTATGCCAGTTTATGAAGAGCGCTCGCATTGCCGATAAAACACTGTCATCTAATTCTACGAGACTGCGGCTAACCGCGAGCTCTTGACTCGTCCGCGGAGGCAATATGCGACTCGGGGATCGGGGAAATGCTGATGTCGAACAAATGTTCAACTTCTCGAACAGCCTGTCTCCGAGGGTAATTTTCATGTCCCATGATTGCGGAATCTCGAGCCAGTCACGTCCACCATTACTGCAGCGACTTCTTCGGATTTTATGGCCAGGAATGAAGTTTTGAATAATCCAAGACACTTTTTGTTACGACCTCTCCTGAGCATTTCGATCGGTAACATTTGCCGCAGTCGGGATTATATTAAATGATAAAAAAATTTAAATGTTCCGCCGCATTTTGTTGGTCGGGAAATAATTCCGATCGAATTCGTTTGTGTGGCTTCGGAGCGTTCTTCACCCGTTGGCTCAAAATGTGCCACTTTTTGTGTCACGCAGCAGACAAGTATGGCTCATTTTAAGCGCGAAGGCTGCTCTCAAGGGGCATACCAAAAGTGCATGCGAACGACAATGCATTGTTCTATTCCAGTTCTGGCCAATTTGGATGCAACGCATCGCCGGCATCAAACCTGCTATGCTAAAAAACGATGGAAAAGCTACTCTGGAATAATTTACCTCTGTTGTCCATCAAAAGGCATTCGCTCGGCAAAAGTGTAAATTATTGCAGGTATCTATTTTGACACTTGCAAAAACTGTATATGCTGGAAAACGAAAACAAACACCGCTAATTCAACCCCAGAACTTCGGCACTAAATTTCTTGCTCTTGTTCGCTTTCGAATCAAAGGTATACAAACGTTGAACATTTCCGAAGAAAAAAATGAAACCTACAGGCGGCAAATTTATTATTCTATTCTGATCTTTCAAAAAAAAAAACCACACACACACATTGCAAATCTTGCGCTATCCAGGTCCGAGTCATTCCAATATTTCTTTTCAGTCTTGAGTATACAGCAGCCATGTACGTCCAATATGATACGGCCCATTAACATGACAGCTGCCTCTCTCCCATGGACAATCCCACTTCCACAACCCAAGCCAAGCGAGCTGGCAGAGTGCGCCATGCCACTCCACGCCACGCCGTCACGCCAACCCTGGTGCCCCCGGCATGTTTGCTGTACTTGTTTGGTCTTTGTCGTGGAAACCAGTACAAAAGTCCACTAGACTGCAGAAGACAAGACCAAAAAGAACCTGCACTCCAGTGCAGTGTAGCACTCTGTGTGAAACGCCGGGCGAGCAAGACCCTCGAATCCTGTGATCTTACCAATTTATCGTAATCTAATACAGAATGGTGAGTTTCCGGATGACCCTTTACTACAATGCCCCGTAGTCGTGTGAGAAATGGCAGGGCCGGAAAAACATCCGTAAATGAAATCAGACACTCAACACGAGGAGTGAAATAATTCGAGCGTATAACCAGAACGCTCGCTTTATAGTTACAAATATTGGGTATATCGGTTTCCAGTTGTGCTTGGCACCTATTTACTCTCGAGCAATGTTGTCATGATTTCGCCCCTTTTGTCTCATACGTGGCTGGTGTGGGCCAGACTAATTAGCTAATGTTGCAACTACGGCATTTACGATAACAAAGCTAATTGGAAATTGATATGGCAGTGCGATGTGAAACGAAGTGTGATGCTCATTTTCGGAATCCGGTAAATCGGAAAGCCGATACGTGCGTAACGAGCACGTAACTGCAACGAGCCCTCGAAATTCGCCGGGCGGCCACTCGCCAAGAATGCACACAGTTCCGTTCGTAATTTTCAACAAGTGCATATTCCGGTACGATTGCAACAAAATATTGATTATTTTCCCCTTGTAAAATGCAGTGGGGTCGTTGTTACATCGTGCACATGACGCAAGAGACGCAGAAGAGTCCAGTCAGTCAGACTCTCCGACCCACTCGAAACTTGTGCGAGCCCCAATGTTAGCAGTCGGTGTTCAACTTGAAGGGTTGTTCGCCTCGTATGGCTTCATTATGTGCTCTCACTCGCTCAGTCTATGCAAAGTCCGCGGGTAAAAATGCTGCTTTCAGTTGCAGAGAACATGTGGATGCAAGGGCTATAACACTGTAAAACAACAAAAAAACACGCGGTTATTACCCGTTTGACCACTAATCAATGTAAACATTGGATTTTGAACGCGGCACAGACATAGCTCGCAAATGAATGTGGTATCATCGCACCTTTGGGCTTGAACGGACTCTGTTGTACAGTGTTGTCTACAGAGGAGTTGTCACGTGAAATTGCGCGTCCATTAGGCGTAAGTGCGTAATGAATTTAGAACTCGCAGTTCCATCCAGACACGTTATCGTAAAACAAACAATAGTAAAAACAAGTGCGCCGTAAAACGACGCGCTAGAACAGCGAGTAGTGCTCCCCGTTTTATAATGGCTGTAGTAAAAATAACTTGTTGGGTTTGGTTTAACTTTAAAGAAGGGTTGATTGTAAATTGTTTTATTTTAAAGGAACCTACAGCAAATTTACGGGATGGCCGATATGAAATACCTACCCTAGTTCTACATGTTTGAAACGAGATCTACCAGAAGAGTTCCAAAGGAAATATTTCCTTTACACAACTAGACATAATGATAGCAAAATGGACCAACCGATATCTTATACACGCACAAAGCTGCATAACGACCGATACAAAATAGAATACATTCTGGTTTCATCCCTGCGGGTATATTCAAAGGAAGGTGCTTAGGGGATGATATAATGGCACAGGTTTTGCTAATGCCTATACGGGGCTTATCAATTTAGGATCGGAATCCATTCTGTCAACAGATATTGTCATGACACAAGTTCTCTTCACCAAAGACCTGGACTTCAAAGAAATTATCTTCTGCATCTCTGGTTATACGCGGGATAGGTATATAGATCGAGATATTTCCGTAAACCTACCGTTAAGGAGTGCTCAAATTGAAAATATCTATCAAAGGGATCAAAGAAATTAAAATGAGAGATAAATGTCAAAAGCTAAGCATTAAAAGAACCTTTTTGGACGGGTGCAAATAAATCACAAAAAATGTAACAAAATTTCCGGAATATGCATGAAATGAACGCGTTTCACATCCCATATTTTTCATTACATTATCTCTTAGCGAATATTTTACGCTTTAACTTCCAGCCATGAAAAACAGTTATTCAGATGCATATAAATTTTGATTTCATCGCGTGAACAAACCATACATCCGGGGATTTAATATTAGTAATGTAAATTAGAGTTGGCATCATTGTTCGACCAGATAGCGGTGCGAATACGATCAAAGGAGCGATGCGAAATTCGGGCGGAAATGTTGAAAGATTAGCATTGATATAGCGGTGTAATAACCATCCCCAACGCCATGCATTCGACTCTTTGGAATCGTAGCGAATTACATCGAATGGAATGGGGTAGCTATCGCAAGAGGTGGGCGAATTGGCGAGGGGGGGGGGGGGGAGCGGAACCCGGTAGATAGAAATGAAATTGGCCGGTAATTTCATCTGCTCACGATATTGCCCGCTGGTTTGCTTCCTGTTTTGCCAACCCAATTGAATTAGGCCCGAAGTGTCAACGGCGGTGACAGGAGGTCTGCGGATAATGTCATTCCATTCAGCTGTCTGTACTTATACAAGAACCACGTGCGAATGGAACGCTAATAACTAGCCGAAGTGATTTCACAAACCATATGCCCACAATTCACGGCCTGATTTAATTCAAGCAGATATGAGGGTTACCGTTTTTCTATTGACCTACGGGGACGCGATGCAACTTAAAGTAAAGCATGCGAATTATGTTTCATTTTTTGAATTCAGGAGACTTGGAAGGCAAACAAATTCCAGCATTAGGGTCACGTAAATTGCAACTGTATCCTTTTGCAATTGCAATCGAAAGAAATTACAGACCGCATCAGCGTTTCTCATTTGTAATTAACTTTTTCGTGGCCTAGCAATAAGAAAATAACCTGCAAGCTTCGGCGACTGCAGCAAGGAGCTTTGTCAATTATGAAAGTGTCAATGGAGATGATTGTTTTAATTGGCGCACACATTTCTGCGTATCGGATCGTGCGAACCAGGACTGCCTATAGGTGGAATAAACCGCAACACGTATCAGAGTTAATTTCTCAACAATAAATTACTCGGCTTGGCTTCACAGAACCGTGTAACTATAATACCTACCTACGGAAATAAGTTAACTACTTTACACAAAAGTCATTAAAAAGTTTTAAATGAAAAGAAAAGGAAGAGAACGAGCTTGATAAGAACGGAAGACAGACACCGTGGAAATGTGAATAAAGACTAAAAGGACAGCACGCGTGATTTGTCGCTCGCGGAACGAGATTTATTTCCATCCTCGTTTTCTTACTACTTCGATCAGATTACCATTATCTTTCCGGATCGAATTTCCCATCAGATTAGCGACGTACAAATTTGATACCGTGTGATATACAATTATGCGATCTGCGTATAACGGCGACGACTCGGAGGACCGATTTCCCGCGATCCGTTCCGATTTGATTACGACCGATCGCACGCGCGGAGTCAAACGGGGGCTACGGAATAATTAGAACCAGATGCAATGGGGCTAGCTGGGTCGCCGGCGACGTCCCCCAGCTGGGGCGACGCCGATGCCACCACTCGGCGCGCGTCCCCGTCTGTTTAAGAGGCTGCCGACGTCGCCGACGCGACCCTAAGCGTCGGACAAGCCGGCTGGCTCAGTGCCGACAGATATGAAGCGGGTGCATTTTTCAACAAGTAATTACACTGCCTTTTGCGTGGAGATGGTGTTCAAGCATGTGTCAGCTTGTCACATAAAGGCACCATTGATCAACAAATGTTAGTTATACTACAATAAAAAAGAAAACGCGGTTCACGTTAAATTGGGTGTAGCACGATGTGTTAGCTCTCTTGACTCGCTCAATTTTTTTGTCTAATTAATCTCGATCGTGACGCGTGTGCGTGTACGGGCAGGAAACTGCATTTCAATTTGATTCAAATCTGTTCCGACGAGACCGGTAGGTACCGAAATAAATCGACTGCTGTACGGTATTTGACATTTCCAGTTTGCCAGAAGCATGGCTAGTAAATGCTGACGCGGCTCGCAGCATCGCGCGAAAGAAAAGTCAGCGAAAAGAAGGAAAATGACATTAGATTTCCCGACGGAACTCGAGCTTGGGAAAAGCAGTAGGCTGTGGAATCGGATTAGATTTGATGACAACATGGAAGGAGAACGGTGTTTCGAATCTCGACACACACATCTCGCTGCTGCGCTGCTGTGCTGCTGCTGCTGCTGCTGCGAGGCTCCGACGTGACGATTTACTTTTATTCTCTCGTGATGCCTCTTTCATGTTCGCCGGGAGTCGCCAGTCAACGCTGCCACAGCTTCGAGCGAAGTACCGGATCACTTAAACCCGCGAGACATGCGAACACTTTTCCGGCATTAGCAGCACATCTATTTCGGATATCGGCCGCGATTGTTTGTGGGGCGTGGAGCATCGAGTTAACTTGAAACACGCAAATGGAAGTAACTTTTAGACAGCCAAATGAAATGATGATAATCAGTAATCACGTTTCCATCTTCCGTCGTCTCCCCATGTAATTATAAGATAGGACATCAAATCTCCCGTTATGCAAGAGTTGATTCTTAATTGCCGACAAATTCGGCACTGCTGGAAGTAGTTGAGATTTTCGTAAGCATGAAGCACTATAATCTTCAACAGAGCGCGGAGCATCGGCGAGAGGTGCAGTGCATCTGGAAAGACTACTAGTTGACGAGTATCTTTCGCTGCCAGCCAGCGGAAAACACGAGAAATAGTTTTCCAGATGAAAGCCAGATTCGTGAGAGACTGTGTAAATGTTACACAGACGCCACTATTGATCAAAATAAAACACAAATCATGGCAGGAATAAATCTATTTTCTACTACTTGTAAAGACTCTCCATTCAGAAAAATGTTAGCTTTGATCTCAAGAAAGGCGCTGTTCATTGTTCACTTTGTACTGACTGTGCAGACAACTGATCAGTGAATAAGACGGTATCTCTTGATGAGCACCGGGGGAATATCCTTGAATCGCAATAATTCGTTCGGCATATTCTTTGCGATACATCGGCAAGCAGTCGAGAGGAAATTTGCGACTCACACATGCTAAGTTTAGAACGCCCGCCGTCCTAAATTTCCAGTTTTTTGTTTCCTTCCTGTGTCGATTTCATCGCACCAACCAGAAGTCAACCACGGAGGAGATAATATTTCATGTCCCGGGCGAGGCACATATTGTCTTCCTTCCCACTTAACCACGCACATGTCTCCGCGGATCAAGTCTAGAAATAACATTCGTGGAATGCAAATTGGGAACTTCCTCTCTCCAGTCTCCTACACACACCACTGCTGTATGGATGTATATTCGGGATGGTAAAAAAGAAAGGGGAAAGATGTCGTCCTCGTCCATCTGTATCGGGGTGAATGGATAAGAAGTTTATCCTTTTCCTTTGGCAAACACACACACACACACACAGATGAGCTGAGACAGCGCGGTCGGGGGCGAGTCGGCGGCGAGCATTTGGGCCCAAGATCAGCCACCCCTTTCGTGCCACCAGCCGCCGCCCTCCCTCCCCCTACCGTTCTGTCGTGTATCGGACAGGCCGGGGCTGGAAATTGGAAACGTGATCCGACTGGGAATAGTTAGATCTTTCGAACAACAAAATTTAGACTCCGCTATCCACGATATATAACTTGACAATTGTACGTTCGGGCGAAGATTCGGGATAAAAAGGCAGGCTACATCCCGCGTCGTGTGGAATTATAGGATTACGGATACGGGACTGAATTCGGAACGGTATATTAAATCCAATAAACTCTTGGCAGTTGGCAATTTCATATGTGGATCAAGGCGGCGGCAGGCAGCGTTCCGTATATCGCGGGCACAATCTCCATGACAACTGTGGAGATCCACCACGTACCGTAATAACGTTTAACTGTTTCCCTTCCGCAAATCAAAGCCATGATCCGGTATAATTCACTACTAAAAAAAGGGGTTGATCCAATGTAAAAGTCATAAAAAAAAAGAAGTCGTAAATAATAATAGTAAATTGCTAGTTGTAAAGCGGCTAGGGGCTATGTCACGGGAACGACAGTCATTAGTGCGAAGATGAGCATAAATGCACAACGGACGTAAACGCCAAACGGTAATGACTTGTAATGACTTGGTATACGAAATAGTGCAATCCATTTTTCTCTCGCGGGTTCGAGCAATAGACAACGATTGTGCCGGATGTTGTAGCGATACGACTAGGTTGGGACTCGGGGCTGAGTGAGTATTATACGAGGAGTACGCGTGATTCGAGGAGGAAGTCGTTCTGTGCTCATCACAGCAGAACAAGGCAGTGTTAGGGACCTCTAGTTTGATTTCCTCTCTCTTTCCACTCACGCTGCAGCGCTATTGTCTGAATCGTATTTTTACTCTTTATGCAGATGAGCAAGAATGTACTTAGGTTTTATGGCCAAGAAAAGAAGAGGCGCGCAGCCTAACCGAGAGCATGCAGCAATCAGGATCACGTATAAAAGTAAATGAAATGTGTGCACAAAGCTTTTAGCTTTCACGTTCGCGAAGAAAGCAAAGAAAGACTACGAAATTTCGGCTAATGAAGTAAAAACATCGTTCGGTTCTTTCTTGCGCTCCGCACGCTAACTAAACAATTAAAGATTTCGTGTAAGTACACAAAAAAAATCCGAGCAATTTTTTTTCACTGCTCGTTTACGAGCATTCATCCCTTTAATAACAGCTCTAGACAACTGATAAATTACCATCGACGTCTTAATGAAAATTTTTTATTCCAACGACTCGAGACATTTGATTCAAAAAATAAAAACGTATTTCTAAATCACATCTACTATTATCATAAAGCTTATGTATCAATTAACACCAATACCACCCTTGTTAATTAGTACAAGGTACAGCTAAAGGTGCAGCTAGTCAACAATGCGTCGGACCTGCTAACTGGAACAGCTGACAAGCAACTCGAGATCAAACAGAGATGAGGATTATTTGTTCTCCGTGCTCACGTACTATTTGTGCGGCTTATTACATTACTCTCTTACTTTCTTCTCCGGGTAGGTAGAGTATAAAGGAATGCTTTCGACTTCTCGTCATGTCTTCCGACGATGGCGCAGTCATTGCGATCAATGACTGCACGGCGGTAGAGGACAACACAAGGTAAGGCAGAGGAAGAGGAGAGGAGAGACACACACAAACGTCCTCAGCCCAGACCAGCCATAGAATGACTTATCTTCCCGTCCATGGAGTTATTCAATTCACCCTTTCGAAATTAGATGGCGTATTTTGCAGCCAAACAGCCGAACGACACCGGGTGTCTTTAGGTGATTTCAGAAAGAAAAAGATGATCTTTTGCTTGTCGCTCTATATGCGCGAAATGAAATTGCACTTGAGTGCTATCGATTCGAGCTTTCACGATGATTTCGTTCGCGAAATGGACAAGGGAGTTCTTGCAAGCTGAGACACTAAAATATTTCGTACGAGAAAACATTTTTTGTCCACGAGTCTGATTAAACTTGACGGAGACTTTATTAGTTACGTTACGAACTATAAAACCGAAGTGTACTGTGGGGAGTACACTATTTTTTTACCAAACGCGAAATGGTAAACGGCAAATATAAATATGTGAATGTGGTGTGATGCGGGTGACGTACGGGCCCGGGGCCGGGGCAAGTATTTAAACAGGGTTCCGCGGTTCGTGACAGGCGGCCGTGCCTGCTGATACCTCTGGCGTTTGTTTCATCCCAATGCCATGTGTGCTATTTTTGTGTAACGTGAACGGCCGGTCCAACGGTTTCCACCGGGCAATACGGGAAAGCGAGGGGGAAATTAGACGTAAAGAGGCCGGCTTTATGGGGCAAGCGAGCGGCCACTGGTGACCGCACTCTTTTTTAGCAACCACTTGCGATTCTCGGGGACAAATTGACGCCAGCGACCGTCACTAGTCTGACACAAAACGAAATTCTCCCATGGCGCAGTACACCTTCTCGCAAACATTTTTCGTATAATTTTGTACCAGGCTATACAACGTTTTTTTTTTTTTATTTACACTGTAGACTTGATTTATGATTGTATACCTTCTCTATTGGCATCCCAGTTTTAACTTGTGTGGGCTTTTTTAT
>QKMV01002553.1:0-13054 GCA_003287335.1 Lednia tumana
GGTAGGTAGGTAGGTAGGTAGGTAGGTAGGTAGGTAGGTAGGTAGGTAGGTAGGTAGGTAGGTAGGTAGGTAGGTAATATTTTAGTACTTTACCGTTTGCTCTAGCTATTTGTCGAAACAATACAGATAGATTGCAATCCGCCGATAGTGGTTTTATAAGAGACAGATCATAATTTTCATGCTTGTTATATTCCACACTTCGGTGAATATTACAGCTTTCTAAATAAAAAACCGGTGTTTCTGGAAGACAATGCAAAATAAATTTACACTGGATGTGTTTCGTTTATCCTATTTTACTGTTGCATTCGGGAAACTATCTTTATTATTTTTGTTTCGTTTCTTAAAAACAATCAAACCACAGCAATCACAGTCAGAATACACAAGTTTATTGTGTATAGGTACCATAAGAGCCGAAAGTGAAAACCATAGTATTACCTAATTCTAACCAATACATTTATACATGAACTTTTGCCCTTGTTTGTACGAAGCTATAAAGATTACACATAGCCATGAGAGCAACTGAAACCTCTTGTTGGAAAACAAAGAAAGCGGATAGGAATTTCATCTGAACTCCACTAGAAAGAAGAAAGAATCTTTTTTTTATTTTTCTCATCTTATTTCCGGTACCCGTTGTCGAGTTATTGGTCCCGCGAGAAGCCCCGGCACGGCACTAGTCGGTGAAATGTCATAAAACTCAAAATAGCCTCGCGAAACTTGATGACTCCAATATGGAGAAACATACGTAAACTACAATTTTCTCTGCTTCGTACTTCATATTGTGACAGATTAAATGTAGTAAACTTCAACAATCCCTCCATTCCACCTGAAAAAATTGTCTCTCCCAGATGAAAAGCTATAGGTACCAATTATGAAACTAGCACGAAGAAAGGAAAAGTAAATAGGGGAAATATTGTGAGCCGCACTTGTATGATTTATTACATTTTTGGATCTATTCTCTTCAAGGGACACGCAACTATCTTCTATTTGTAAGAACATAAAATATTTTGGAGAGAATGCTTCTAGATCCACAGATATATAACATATGTCCGATTGCGATTTCATGCTCGATAAGGATGTTATCATGCCTCAAGAACAATTTTCAGAAGATTGCCAGTTTCAATTGGCGTTGCTTTTCAGTGGAAATAAAAATAAACCGTCGGCCCGAATTTCGCTGATTTAAAAGACTATGCAGAGTCTAATACTCGCTTAAATGTATTCAGGTAGTGATGTTCTTTCTTACTATCACTATGCATATACAAACTTTTATCGGGTACCTGCGATTCCTCTTTCACATTTCGGCCTTGTTTTAAAAGAATCAAGTTCCTTCGTAAGCTATGTTTTCACGTGTTTACCTTTCCATCGAACTTTGAGAACGAAAGGAACATTACCACGTATGTACATTTGTGGAATAGGAAACTGAGCAACCATCAACATTTCATACGTCCCACCGACTAGGTTCGGTTGAGAGGAGCATAAGTAAAAACAGGTTATACGAGACCTACTCTCAATAATTAGGATCATTCCATAGCTAGGTAACAAAATAAGTATACTGACATAAAAGATGAACCAAGGGGATCAAAGAATTGAGTAAATTAGTATCGTTGGATCTTGTGTTGCAATTGGGAGGTCTCGGCTTTGATCCCATGGTAACCGGCTTCCAAGGTTGTGATTTCCCGTGGGTTGCAACTTGCAATTCAACTTTGTGGACTCCTCCAAATGATGGGATAGTTCCTTATATGGAGGGCGCGACTGTCTCCTTGTCAGTTTGCTTTTTCCTCGTCAGCTTGCAACTTTCTGACATGATGTAGTATCATCCCGGGAGCTTCAATTGCTTATCAAGGAGTGCAGAAAGAATAACGGTCAAATCCATTGTCCACACAGCACCATCGTTATCTTAACCCATTTTGTCATATTTCGAACCCTCTGTTTCAAAATAAGCCATGTTAGGCCTACCCGATGATTCGATTTACAATTATCATTCAGGTATTCAAAAACCCAAAAAATCTGAAAATTAAATAATGAAGTTATTTTACCTCGCTAAACATTTTTGATCTTGAGTGGATTTATCATTCCCGACATATGACAATACTTTTTTAATTGAAGTTCAATGATTAAAACCTGCTGCAGACGGCAGAATAGCTCATGTGAATAGGGAGGGTTTAAAATTGAATGTTTACGCAAGCATTCGTTGATGTTTTGGCTGGGCAATGTATTTAACATGATTTGAAGAACTGCTGATAAGGGAACAGGTTCTTAACTTTTAACATAATAAAAGTAAAACACTTGCTATTTGCCATGTGCTCTGTAATGCTGTATAATCGTAGTAGCTTCGGCACTAGCTGCAGACATGCCCAAGTGTTCTCCTGCAGTTTGAGGTGTTCAGATTCATGTGTGCAATCATCGCAATCACGCCTTTCCTGGGTTCCGAGTCACAGTGCGGGTTTGCTGCGATTACGTTTGATTATTGATATACGAGTGGACGCTCGCTACACAGTCAGGCGCGAATTGACAATTTATGTTTCGATAAAGCTTCTTACATGTTGATACGAGAGCAGGCTACTAATTGTGAACTAATATAGTTATTGAATTAGATATTTTTGAACCACTGCGCCACATGCTTTGCCATGTACTCTGTGATACCTGACTACCTATGCTCCATTTCAACCCTGCCCCAAAAATTCGCCGGCTCACTTTCCGATTCCACAAGTACATGCACCACAGAAAATTTTGGGCTGAATAGGTGCAGTTAAAAAAAATTAGAAGATACTGACGAAATACATCGACGAAGCAAGTCCTTATCACGAACAAGTCAAGTCAAGACGAAACAAGGTATACCTAAAAAACACTATCCACTCGGGGGTGGATAATTCGGTTCATTAAGGAGGGCTCAGAACTGCTAGGGTTTATTTTTATGGTGCATGTGTGACGTATAATACACCATTCAATTAATAGTTACAAAATATTAATAAAGCTGTGAAAACAGCTTGAAGCATGACAAGGAATAAACTTTTAAAGCCAATTACATGGCTAGTAATTCAATTTACCTTCAATTTACAGCTTGAAGCATGTTCACAATGCTTCATAAAATTACTTGACTGAATGAGTGCCTTAACCTGCGTTACATTATGGTTTTATATTGTAGGGTAATACCTTTGCTACACCTTGCTTAGAAAAAGTACAACACTTGCAAATTTTATGACAAGTGGCCAAGGATATTTTTGGTTCATATGATACCAAAATTATACAATTTGCTGACCAGCAAGAACAGTTACGAATAACGATGAAGACTAAACTAACTGGGGCTATTGTTCTACTATACACCACAAGCAAAAACGAATGAATTCATATCAAATGACGTCCCACACTATAATTCAATTCTAGAGCATAACACACACTACCTTAGGGAAACCTTCTATTGTGTTACAAATATGCTTGTGAGCTGACTAAATAATTCCTGCTTTTTGGTTACCACTGAGAACATCGGACGTCCCAAGTATACCTATAATTTGAGCTGGACAAAATGACATTGTTAGGACACCTATATGCAGGGACGAACTAACCTGCCATGGACATTATTCATCCCTATTTGTATTATTCCGTCACCAGAAGTAGAATGTTCATAAAATGTGGACTGGAATCGATTTATTGGTGATGAGAGAAAAAAATCATTCAATGTACAGGTAATATACAAGAAATACAGCTGAAGAAGTCGCGAAAAATTTACAGTTAACGCTTTATTACAGGCAAAATAGTTGTCTTAACATGTTTTGGTGCATCTGCGTATGGTCTGAGTTGGTATACTGAGTTATTTCTAGGTCAAAATGTTAGTTCAGAGATAAAATGTGAATTCACCGGGGGTCAGTCAGTCATAAGAAGTATTTGAGGCCCCAAAATACCTTTAAACAGGCTTCTTGAGTCTTGCCCAGAAGTAGTTAAGGAAGCTCCCGTAGCTCTTAGCATCGCCTGAAATGCGTTGCGTAATTTCTCACTTGCATAATTGGGAATATTCATGCCACATTAGCAACGAAATTTGATTGAGATAATTGTTATCCCTCACACTTAAATTCAGCAAGATTCTAAGATTAAGATATAAGATAATTGGACCGATAATCTGTTACACGCATCATGGCGAGTGCTGTATTCTCTAGCACATGGCCCCATGTGATCCTAATTAGTTAAAGTACCTACTACAGTGTCTAATTGCATTAGCTGAACCCTTCCCTTTCCTGTACTGGGTGTGGCATTATATACACAACGACTACCTTGGGTATGGTGTCGTCTGGGTATATGTTGAACATACCCACAAAGCGTCTATAGGGGAGTATAAACTACCCCATGTGATGTGCATCTAGATGATTTAGATTAACGAAATAAACAGATAATTAAATCGCTTAAAAATCAATGTACAACGTTTTATGTAACTTGAACGCTTCTAGATCGTTAACAGCGTGCTTAAATCTTCGGACTATTTTAATTTTTAACCGATAAGCTGAGGTCTACTAAATGATACAAAATAGTTGTTGCGGAAAATACGAACTTATTTATGGCAACGAGAGGTTTTTACACCAACACTTATTTTCACAATTAAAAGTACATCCCCAAGAGGAGTCAAACCATTTAAGGTGCCCACCATTTTTATGTGGCTTTGCTGTGGTCTAGTCAATAATGCGCTCTATGCTCATAGCTACCCTAAAAACAGGATGCTCGTGTGGGAGCTTGCACTTAATAACAAGCTGTATGGGTGAGCTTAAAGGCCTAGCTGAGTTTATACACGAATAGCACCATATCTATTACAAAGAGAGGGAGAGATGCGTTATTTGTTTGGCTTATGGTGAAATTAATGTATTGTGAACATATTGGGGCAGGTTTGTCTTTAGGGAGCTGTGAATTCTCACGACGAACCGTGGTTGATCCCGCTAAGGCTATGGGAAGTAATCCTTAGCTAAGAGTGGGTGGGAGTGGGCGCAAAGAAGGATAAGCAGAAAGAATGGCTCCGTTCCTTCAACGCTAACATTGAAATATGTCTAACTCTCTTCTTCTTGGTACAGCTGTATTCATTTGTCAACTTTATTCTTTTAATGTATTTAATGTGTGAAATATGCGATAATTTTAGTACTGTTATTTTGAAGGGAAATCCAGGTGCGAAAGTTATGTCGCTAAAGACTTTTCTATTTGTGAATTAGACCGAGGAAAAGATTTGATGGCGTGTATGGAGTAAACCCTTGCTTTTGTTACTTGCTTTCAGAGAAAATAAAATATCTGGGGTTGTAAGAATTTCAGTTCTCGTCGATGGGTCTAAGCTATATAATGGTAAGAGCTGGCTGGAACTAAGGGATCAACACGCTTCCTCCTTCTTCTTGACTTACTTGCGTCGGGATGCCGACTTGAACCAGTAGTGGTCAATAAACACTAAACTCTAATTCACGTGAGGCTAAGAGTGCACTTAGCACAAAGAAGAAGCTATAGGTTATAGTCGAGACGGTGGGCGCGGTAAGTTTGGAATTGCTCTGCTTCAGAAAAGATGAGAAAATTAATCTCTTTCTCTACCTTGGGGGCAATTGGGCTCTACGGATTTTTTTCTAGGTGTGTTATTCTTATATAAAGTGCGCAAAGGGTTTTGAACGTTTGATCGTGTTTTAAAGAAAAGATCTGAAGTAGCAGGTTTACATAGTAATTCTTAGGGTTTGGATGTTAATGACCTAAAAATCTTATAAAAATGACATCAAAACAAACATTAACAACAACCTTACAAACAACAACCTAACAAACTACGAAAAATGACCGTAAAACAGGGAAATGTGACCAAATAATTCGTTTGTAAAAATGTCCGTGTAATGTTATTTCTCTTTAAGTAGGAATAGTGGAACGGCTAGTAGATCCAATAGATAAGATAAGAGCTAGATAAGATGCCTAGATAAGATGGCTAGATAAGAGCCAATAGAGAAATTTCATTCTCTATACCTATCTGGAGAAACTTTCTTTCACAAATATTGCCATTATGACATTATGACATGTCATTAACATCTTATACTATATAGTAATTATGCACATTGATATTGTTTAGTTTTATTTTTCACCCAAGTACACGCACATTAACATTAATTTAATTCCATTAAACTTAGTCCAATTGCTCAAAATAATTATAGTTATCGTTTAACGCTTAATGATTTTAGTCCTTTGATGGAAGCATGGGCTTTTTTGGATCTTCGTGAACCAATTCATAATCTGTTCACTATTTGGAACAAGCATTTCACTCTACAATGCGTTGTTTTTCTCTTGCTCTATTCCGAACGACGTTCTATTCCGAACGAAAAATACCTATGGGTAAGAGTCCACACGAAAAAGGAGAAGGAGAACACTTACATACTTCTTTCTGTTTCAAGTTTCAACTGACGTAGGTAGGTGCGCAACTTCATACAATTTCTTCCCAATATGTAAGAGGTTTTGATAGTCTGCTCAAAAATGTATTGGTGTACTGTGGTATTGTAGAAATATTTGCGATTCACCAATGCACTCGCCATTCCGATCAAGGATACAGGACAAGTGTCCATATGTAACATTAATTGCAATCCTTTCCTGAAGATTCGCTTGCTCTGATAACTTAGTTTTGCCCACTTCAACAGTGTACATAATGTTGAATGAACGTAACACGTATGTATATTTACTTAATTAATACTGTTTATTGCCTACAGCATTATGGTAGTATTTACACTGTTTCGTAATTCGTAGTAGGCGATTTTCTATTTCAACTTACCAGCTGTGCTTGGAACAGAAATGGTCTTAAATGGCCGCAAAACGCAAACATTGACTGGCTAAACCGATCTTAGAGAATTGAATTATTGTCCTCGACAGATCGAATCCTCGATGCTTTACATGCCTTGCCATAGAAATACGTGGCTAAGTTTAAATCTCAATACTAGAATATTAATGCGTAAATGATAATTCTTATATGCTTATGTTATTCAATATTTTTTACGTATTTCAATTTCTAAGTGATATGTACTGTTCATAGCAAATGATATCAAATACCTCATTTAATTAATTTCATACATTATATGATAATAGATATCACACACAATTCTTTCTTCGGATACCAAGGAAGATCGTAGGAAACTTTTTTGATCGTATAAATTGGATGCATTTGGCGTGGTCCAC
This sequence comes from Lednia tumana, assembly GCA_003287335.1. NCBI lineage: Eukaryota > Metazoa > Arthropoda > Insecta > Plecoptera > Nemouridae > Lednia > Lednia tumana. The sequence continues at coordinate 7,156 of QKMV01002553.1, forward strand.
ATTGCTACTTACAGCTAAGCTTTAAAGGTTACATGGAAGAATCGGAAAGCCTTTACATACATGTGTGGCTACAGAGCGTCACAAGATTATGCACGTATAGTCAGAAACAAAAAAGCTATAAAGCTGGCGTTAGTGGATATGTCATGCTTGGTGCTCCATATCCAAACACAAATGGTATTCATAATATGCTACTTATGACAAGACGAATTCAAAAAATTTTGTACACGCTTTAAGTATTTTTGCGGATAATTTTAGAATGGCACAAATGGCAAAAACACGGATGGAATGTGCGTATATTTAAATATGTCCAAGTACAGTGATAGATTTTGTCTAGACTGAATTAATCGTCCTTATTCGATACCGTAGGTTTGATTGAGGGTTCAAAATGTCTGTGTCAAAATGCCTGTGATCCCAAACGCCCCCAGTCGCATGCCCAATGGAGAGTCCACATTCGGCTGCGGTTTCTAGAGGAAGAAAGTCTCTGCCCAAATAAGAGTTGACGGTAAAAGAAATTATGTTTGAAAACTTCTTTAATCCTCGGATTACAAACACGGCATTTTTATAATATTGAAAGAGATAAGAGTAGCTAAAATAAGGGTTACGCTTAAAAAGTGCTTTATTTATTTAAAAAATTATTGTTTGACAGTGCATTGTGCTGATGCACAGATGCGGGATACCGTGTACAGTATGATTCGAAATTGAAATCGAACATTGGAAGGACTCTTGTTAAGAAATGAAGGCAAATTCGGTAGGTTTACCACTTGTATCGCTGGATAGGTTGGGTGGTAGTATATTATCTTATCATAGAGAGCAAAACGCGTTCGCGGTTCGCGCTCCTCAAAAGTGCACCCTTTGATTTCCTCCTCCAGTTCACTTGACATGTCGTATCAACTATAACGCCCTCTCGCATTCGCACCGAACCAAACTTACCATCGAGCGTTAAGAGTCAGGAGTCACTTTTGAGGCTCGATGTATTTCCAATGTATTTTGTACACTTTGGAAAAACCTTTCAATTGATTCTGTCATCATTACTCGAACTCAAGACTCCAGCAATCCAATACAAAACCCTCCACAGACATATAGAAATAAGTGATAGCAACTCCCCTTTGCCATTACAACCATTACTATAAACAAGTATCTAGAATAAATGAGCTGAATTGTGACTATTTATAATAAACTAAGCTTTAGAGTATTTTGATGGTTGAAAGTTTAAATGTGATTCGGAACGGGGATACTTTTTGAAGAATCGTAAAAATAAAGATCTTATGGTTTCTGAACAAAGGTTGCATTAGGTATTTGGGTACCTAGATCGATCCTGAGAATGTCCCATGGGGGTCATTTGAGCTGAAAATCGATTAGCTATCCGCAGTAGCCAATCTACGAATCTTTAATCCCTGGAGTATTGTCTAGGAAGTAAGTTAGTAACTTCGGATGAGCATTGAGTATCAATGTTTATCAGACATAGACTATGCTAGCGGACTGTTCGGTGTGGAGTATTTTCTGTAGTGAAAGAGCAGATTTATATCCTCCATTAGACCCGTGTATATCGGTTACCGATTTCCAAGCCTTAGCTGTACTTACGACAACACAACCTAAACCCCAGATGAAACCTGGTGCGTTACTAAAATATATTTTAAATCACGGTATTAATATCTCTTGATCTCCGAACAAAACAATTTGTTAGAGTATTACTAGCTTCAAGTCCTTCTGTTGGTGATTTGTGACCTTCTAAGATTAGATATAAAGTATTCTTATGGTAATGGTATTGATTCCAAACAGCAACTATGTGCATGTGTAAAAGGCATTTGACTCTTGCAAGAAGCGTGGATTATCTGACACCCCACTCTATACTCTCACCAAGTCAGATCGAATCCCTGTCAGGTCATGAATATGTCAGTATTCAGAAGTCCTGCTGGAATCCTTACAACAATTGCTTGCAAGGAGCCAAGAAACAAACAAACAGTACGCACATCACATAAGCGGCCTTTCTTCCAACACTTCTGTGTATGGTTGACACTATGCGCTCTCAAGAACTAAAATGAAAAAGTTACAAACACAACACTTGGATCAATCAGAGATCAAGCCCATGTTCAACGTTATAGGCACGAGCTTGACTTGGAACACAGGGTAACTTTTTGTGTTCGCTAGGCTACACTGTGTTCATAGAACTTTGCCCGTAAACAGGCCCCGAGTTTTCAAGAGGCAACAGGCACCATTTACCAAGTTTCTAGTGCCCCACAGAGAAACCATCAAAATCACAAACCTATTCATTTCGATTAATTTTAAGCAACTCTTAACATTGTCTAAAGATTGCCAACATAACACAAGGAAGTGTAGCTCTGCCTGCATCAAATTTTAAAACAAATAGATACTACATAGGTAACGGAGCTCTTACGATCGCAATTCAGATAGCAGCACAAGCGAATGGAGGGATGATGCTGGCTAAACTACCCAGTCGAGGACATAGGATGTATCAGTAGAGATGATGAGACACTTGCGACGAAGCCCTCGTTGCGAAGAAGAATTAGAATTTACGTAATCTGTTGAGCAATCTCATTAAGTCAAATCGGTTTTATGAGAGTTTTAGAGAGACCTCAGGGAAAGTAAGGATCATTGGTTTGAAGCCTGGAGGAGCCCTTCTATAATGGTAAATTCCAAGCATACCGTCTCTAGATCCTTTCGAAGTATAGGTATGTATGTAGGTAGGTACACCTTGCCAGTAATGTACTAAGACTAGGCAAACGCAATGCACGTGTGTGTCGCGTTGAATGAGCTCGCGGCGACTTTTTTGAATGAAAACTCGTTTGAAAGATCGAATTTAAATTTAAAGAAGTGATACCATGCTTGCAACCGCAGACACCTTGACTCCCTTACATTTTATACTATAAACTTACATTAATAGAAGACGCTTTGTTCTTTAGAGCTATGTAAACTGTTTCTATTCTTAAAACTTCCACTTATTAATCTTGGGGGATTTTTGAAATTTAAAAAATATATAAATTAAGAAACAACGGAACCGATTGGTCTCAAAAACTATACAGGTCAAAGTTAATACAGGGCCAGTATTCCCATCAAATTTAAGCTCAATCGGAGATTGCGTCTGGCCTGTGGAATACCAACAAAAAACACTTAAGGTGAATCTAGTGGCAGCTGGAAAAACTCACCCAATTTTGAGTGTATTTTAATTGCTGCAGTCAAATTGTAAGCGGCAGAGACACCAAACTTGGTTCATTCCGTAGAGAATTCAACTGGCTTTCTGACAAAATGTATATAAACTTGTTACTCCAATTAAATTTTGCTGAACTTAGATTTTATATCATAAAATCGCTTTTTTTCAGCGAAATCTGAATATGACAAAAAGTTACGAGTTTTAAAACTTCAAATACATTTTGTCAGAAAGTCAGTTGAATTCTCTATTGAATGAACCAAATTTGGTGTCTCTGTGACTTGCAGTTTGACTGCAGTAATAACATTAATCTACAAAGCGGGTGGGTTTTTCCAGCTGCCAATAGATTCACCTTAATTTCATACAAGTTGAATGGAAGACACTTCGCTCGCTCGCTCACTCTAAAAATATTGCTGAATTTTTACGGCGATTACAAAATAGCGTGGCGTTTGGTGGAGGGTCATTTGGATGCCCCCCGTATGACATAATTGGCTGCAATTACGTGCTCTAGAATCGGAGTCAGGCGTTGTTAAAAACAATTTAAGTATTGAATTTTAACAAATTATTGTAAATTAGTTTTTTAACTTATTCAGGCACCTCATAACTATTTCCAGTATGCATGGTTTCACCCCACTTGTGAATCAAAACGAAGGAGAGTCGAGAAGAACGAGAATTAATTTTTGAAATGGCTTATGTAATCTAGGATAAAATAATATTCCCTCTAAATTTTTCTATGTAGATACGCTTATATGAAATACTTCAAATAGTTGATCGACAAAATCTAAGGTGGCAATATATAAAATTGGGATCTCATCCAATAATGGTAGGGCACTTGAGACATACCACCAGATAATTATACTGAATAGGATTAAAAAGAGATTGAATCCCATCTGTGTCTTAATTAAATAAAAGAACACCAACCCAGAAATGAATGAATTAATGAATAGAAAGTTAATTAGCGTTGGTTCTCTACAAAAGAATTTGGTATTCTCGTCCATTCCATTGAATTGGTTTATCATCACTATTCACTTCTGATTATCAACAATTTCCCGGGGGCTTGTGTATTTCAATTGAGACCCCTTCTTATCTCTTTTGTTCATAAGATGAAATCAATCCTGAGAAAGTCCGCAAGGTGTCTCACGCAGCCAACTCTATTCTATTCTATTCGAAAACTTTGCACGAGATTTTATAACAAAAGGTGGTTCCATGCGTAGTTGTGGCTGTTTATTTGACATTTAAGCAATTTATAGTCAACTAAAGTTTCGTGAATTTCTACGCCAATATACAAGCCAATATAATAAAATATAATCCAGCCTCATAAGAGCAGTCTTCATAGTGGCATTTCCTACGTGAGACGAACGCGTTTTTGGGTCAAATTCTTTTGGCATCAAAATATGAATGTATTTGATATGAATATCTTCCATACAATATATGATCGAGCTACAGTTTTTTGTACTTTTTTATCCACAAATCAATCGGCCACCCGATATATTTGTTTCTAAAGAACCGGTTAAAAGTTGATTTTTGCCTGTATGGCAACCGCGTAAGGCAAAGTCTAGTCGTGGTCGTAGGGAATAAGACTGAATGAATTGTGCAGAGTGTTGATCAATTTATGGCATGACACGAATCGTAAATATTGGAGTATGTTCCAGAAATGTGCCGTTCTTGTGCCTTGAAGACGTCGAGCGTGGTAATTGCTATGCTGACGCCATGTGGGGCTTCGAAGATAGCAACTGGAGTACAGTGCAAAAATGACGATGCAACACAAAATAAGTACCATACCAACCTACACTGGGAAAAGAAACTTAGCTATTTTCGCTTATTTTATGATTCAAAAACAATCCATGTTAGTTTTTAATAAAACTGCTTGTGATCATAATGCATCATAGTAATTTTCTCGGCTGTAATCCTCTCCGATTCCAGCACATATCATACCATCAATTGGAAGCGTTGAGCTTGAATCTCGCGTAGAGAATATGTTGGCAATGTTTGAAATAAATAGTCAAAAATGGAATAATAAATAAATCACACCAACCACATTTCGTTTATTTCTGGTAGATCTGCAGTCAGTGCAGCTGGATTTTGGTCGTATTCGCATTATATTTCAGCTATAAATGACTGCATTGACAAGGGCACCAATTCATTTCCGGCGATGGCATATTGTGACGTAATTTCCGGTGGCGTTTACCCTCGACTCACACCCGCGGCCTGCCCCAAAGCTCATCTGATAAAGCCGTCAATGGTCAATAGAATCGTCAATGGTCAATAATAAAGTAATAATTCAGAAGACATTTCAAATTGAATCACTAGAGAAGTCATATCACTTTTGTTTACTGAACAAAAGAACGAACCCAATATCTACTTCCAAAGCATGTTCGGGGTTTCATCATTGAAAGTATAGACATTCATGAATTTTTTGTTAAAAAATTGCGAGTTCCCATTAAGTATGCATGAAAATGACACGCAGAATGGACTCAAAGGTACTACCACTTCTGTCTGGTATCGATATCACTTCAGAATCCATTTTTGTTTCAAGTGATCAGAAATTGGAAAATATTTTCTGACGGTGGATCGTCTGCTGCAAATATATATTGTTAGTGTCTGCCTCCATTTAATATATTAAGGGTCTGCTTTGTGGATTTGGTCTGGATTGAGTCTGGTTGGGCCCAGGGGGGAAATAGGAGAATTAGTCATGAAACCAATAAAATATGTTATGTGTGAATATGTATATAT
>QKMV01002554.1:0-13049 GCA_003287335.1 Lednia tumana
GCGGCATGACAGCTGCGCATTGCCTGCCGCGGCGCCGCTGATGATGCTTGATGCGGTGGCGTTCTCTCCCCTCGACCGCCTGCATGCCGCGAGGGATCGCCTGCTCGGCAACGCCTCGTTCCGGCGCTGGGCGGCGCGCTTTCCATTGACGCGGTGGATCGTGCGGCGGCGCGCCCGCGAGGCCAAGTCCGCCGAGGTGAAAGCTGCCATCGGCCGCCACCAGGACGGAATGTCCAGCGACGACGAGGTCACCGAAGTCGACCTCTCTGCCTTCCGGCTACAGATGCGTGAGTCTCTAGCCATCGTGACTCGTCGCACATGCTTTTCGCGAGGATCGCAACAGTTTTATTGTTGATGTTAATTCTTTATGTTGGCCATTACAGTCTATACTGTGAGAGAGCACACTGCATTACACCCACAAAATAGGCTCTCTTAGCCATACCTTCCTGTGTTAACTGCACTAGCGCCCATGGTGGAAAAGTATGCTCTCTCGGTAAATTGAGTTTGAGTATTTCATAGGTAGATTAAATTACCAACTAACCTACTAGCTACCTAAACTACCTGAAACTAACTACGTTAAATTACCTACTAACTAACTGAATACCTGCCTAGTGATGTCTGCAACCTGTCTTGGAACTGACCAGTCATTTCAGCGGGAGCGTGTGGTCTAGACTAGGCTAACTAGGCAGTGCCTAGTCTGATGCTTTCAAATTACTGATATTTTTTAATTAATTTGATATGTCCTTTTTTCCCGCAGTAAGAAATAATTTGATAACAAAATTGATTCGGTACCTATAGTTGCAAACTGCAAATTTTAAACCCCTTGGCTCTAACCCGCTTCCTAAAGTTCGTCGATGACATTTTAAACTTCGCGGTGCGCGCTTTCTTCCTCGTGCATTGCGGCGAGCTACAATCTTCTATGACTAGTTTGGCTCGTAGTATGAAGGCCAGTAATTATATGGCAAAGCACGCTAGGCGAGGAGGCATGACGCAACACCAAAGCGCCGTCGTTCGACGTTGGAAAGAAGCATATATTGTAGCTCGATGCGTTCTCAGTAGGCGAGAAACATTGCACCGAAAAATATTTAAATAATGAAGTTTGCTACTACTGCCGAATATCAAGCTGATTTTTTTTCCCACTTGCTCAAAACATCATGGGACACATCTGTGCTATTTACCATCCGGCACAGCCCGAGACTTCATCCCCCAAAAAATTATCAAAGTCAAAATTTGAAGGAAAAAAACAAAAAAACTGTTTTGTGTCGAAACAAACGCTTCAGATCTACCTATAAATACCAAATAATTATCAGTTACGTGTTAGCACGTGCCTTACCACAATCAGTAGCAAAATTAGCCAAATTTTATATTTTTGATATTCAAATCTTGCAAAAAATAGACCCAAAATTGCTCAAAAATAATTACGCGCTGCAAACGTAGTTCATGAGAACCGAATATTGGTCTTGGCACTTCTATATGTTTATAATTCGATAGCTGTACTCTTTGGGTATCATAAAAAAATATAAATCGCTCAAAACGTAAGCTTCATAGCAGAGTTTTTTTCAAAAGAAGCCACGCGCGAGGCGTGAATTACGTTTCCCGCCACGTTACGGCATGCCTTATATTATTATGGAGAGGCATATATCAATAATTTAAAACACTTTTTGTCTTCACAATACACTTGTAATTAATTTTCATCCTGGAGGTAGCATTCAGTCTAATAAAACGCCCCTAAAAACCAACCCCAATTCTCAGATTTACATATTATAATGTATTATGTTGTGAATAAAAAGCCTAAAATTGAATATAAACTGTAGTTTCACCAAAAAAGAAAAGAGGAAAGAATGCACATTTAAGTGACGAAATGGTGAGTACTTAAAGAGGTGCAATTTAACCTAAAGTTTTAACCTAGAGGCTTGAAAAAAAAGCTTCCGGCGAGGGAACCATGATTGAAAATTCTGCCTAGTCAATCTGAAAATCCACCGCACACTCCTGCGTTTCAATGAGTTTATTTCGATAATGTTTGTAATAGATAATTTGTCTGTCTATTGAAACTTCCTCAACATCAGGCCATATTCTCTATTAGGTATCATATAGGTCAATGGTCTATTTTATAACTTAACCATGTTCAGAAACAGAGAGTGATTTTCTTTGCCACTAGACATTTTTTAAAGGGGCCGTTAACCTCTAAATTAAATTTCCATGTTGACTTGTGGGAGGTTTTGACTTCAGCACTCCAGCCAAAATATTAAATATTTGATCTGCGAGCAAAATTTTTTCTTTTTGCCGCTAAGTTCCTAGCTAACAACTATATGTAAGGGAGGTTTATTTAGTTTCGGGGCTACAGCCCCGTAAATCCATTTATTTTCATTTTAATTTCAATTATCGATGTCAGTATGACTACGATTATGAATATAACCAACATCATGATAGTGTTTTAACGGTCACGATCTGGTGGTTCAAATCGTCATACACAGGTTAGCGCGGGGTGTGTTGCAAGCTCGCATGTGAATTTCCGTGTCTGTGTGTTGCAGAGCAAATCGAGTCGGACCGACGGCTGGTGTTTGCCGACGTGATCGACGACTTTGCGACGGTCCGCGAAGTGAGCAAAAGGTTTGAGCGGTGGCGCGCCCAAGACTGGCTGGCGTACAAAGAGGCATATGTCAGTCTGTGCGTTCCCAAGGTGTTGGGACCCATCATCCGGCTCAAGGTAACACGCCGTTCTTCCGCCCACTCAATGGGCTCTTAGATCAGTTCCCTCTCCCCTCTTCCAAATCACGGCCGCGCAAAAATATCTGCGGCTGATTTTGATATTCCGTAGATCGTAGAGGTCTTGTAGATTCCACAGTTTAGAAAAATAGAAAAACTGTATTTTTTCCCATCTTGGGCATTAAGCCAATCAGTGTTGCAAATGGCAAGATTGTAAATGACCCTTGCGCCTGGCCGCCTGCGTTCAAGCTGGTGAAAAACAGCTGCAAATTTCGCAGTGGAAATCTTGTTTGATATAATTCAAGAAGATTTGGCTTTACTCTTCTATCAAAATCTTCAAAATCTTCTATCAGAGTAAACAACGTAAAAAGGTAACACCATCCATCCACGGCTCTGAGACTCTTCATCAACTAACAAACTGTTGAAAGTTTCTTTAGCTGAAAAACAGCGCAAAAAATTTGGTGGACTTCACATATCTCTGACTTTTTAAATTTGTTTAGTGTGAGGTAAGAAGTTTGTTCTTCAGCAATCTCAACCAATCCTTCTACCATAATAAAAGCTTTCCCAAGCTGAAACTTATCTTATTCAACCCCGCTGCTGTTAACCAGCCCTGTATTTCACAACCTGGCTATTTTAGGGACTGCATACAGACTTCATTTTATTAGTTAACAAGTTATTGGAGAAATATGCCGTTTGCGCTCGGGGGCTTGTAGTTGCGTCATATCTTTGCATTCAAAAACCTACCCCAGCTTATCTAGAATTTTTATAAAGCAAATACTATGGTAAGGGAACGATGATGGTTAGTTTTATGGTGACTAGAAAGTTATGTTCTCCACTTTATTTGACATTGACAGCAATCGAGTTATTAACTAAACCTAGTTGTGTTTAAGCATTCTCTTCCTTCTCTCTTCGGCAGTTGATAGCCTGGAGTCCACTGGAAGAATGCGACGATTTCGAGCGCTCTGATTGGTTCGACTCTCTGGCGCAATACGGCCTCGGAGGATCGGAAGAAGAGAGTCAACTACGCAACGATCCAGACTTGTTGCTGATTCCTCGGATCATCGAGAAGATGCTGCTTCCGAAAACGCTGCGTGAGTTCTTTGAGCCAAAATATACGCTTCAAAAAACCAACGTTGAAACTATTTCCTAGTGAATTATTTCCTGGTGATATACCGAGCTAAACGTTTGATTTAAAACTATTGAAACTGTCTTTTTTATGCAAAACATCTTTTGTGGCAGGTGTGAAATTGCAAATGAGAGGCAAAGAGTTGTACCAGAACTCGGAAGTGGTGTAGGAAAGTTCAAAGTTTGTTAAATTTCACTGCATACTTCATTTTTATGCCAGAGCATGTCAGAGCCTATTTTTCTGACAGAAATCCTCAAGATGTTTCACGTTAGCGTCCATCGAGCGTGCTCAGCACACCGATTTTGTTTTGGTGCATGAGTTCCATTAGTCGAAATAAAAGCTTTAAAAAACCAACTTTGATGATCTTTGGAAATTTCTCAACCTATATCTTTCCCGGCTGGATATTTGATTTAAAACTATCAAAACTGTATTTTGTTTCGTGCAGAGGTGATCGACGCCCAGTGGGACCCGGTGTCAACATCACAGACGCTTCGCCTCGTCAGCTTGATGAAGCGGCTCATCGGTGAATTCCCTTCGATGACGCCATCTTCCAAGCCGCTGATTCAGCTGTTCAAGCTCATCGTCGACACGCTAAAAGCAGCTGTCGACCAAGACGTCTTCATTCCCATCTACCCCAAGCTGTAAGCCAGTGCTTCTGTCATCCTAACCTCACATTTTAGAATGCAATTTCAAGATGATGCTGGTTTTTACTGAGAGAGAGAGAGAGAAGAGTTGCTGCTTGGTAAAAGCGATGCCCATGCGTAAAGATTAAGCACCACTTTTACGTTGTCAAGGCTTGTGCCAAAACGTTGGCACTCAATTGACACCAATAAAAAATCACAATAGGAAACCACAGTTATAGCGAGAAGGTAGATTTTGGCGCTACCAGGTCCAAGTGGCTACCTGTACTTTATCTATGGGGGGAAAAAATGATCTTGTACCACATTTTATGGAGAAAACTCAAACTTGTGTTTTGTGTCATCTCTCGCTCTCAGGTCTGAAGGTCACATTTAGTTTATGGAGATGAAGTTTATGGAGTTAACTGCCAGTGCTGGTAAGATGCCATCATGGCGTGGCGTCTCACCCTATCAGTTCAACTACATGCGGTTGTAGGGGTGTGCAAACATGGTTTTTTTAAATAAAACTTCAAACTGAACCTCTAAAGGCTTGCTCAACTTCGAACTTAAACCGAACCTTGAAAATGTAAGGCAAACGAATGCTGCTGCTGATCCAAGAGGAATTGCTGCCGAGAAGAAAATAAGTTAGACTGGACATTCTAGTGTTTGAAATTTGCATTTTTGAAATATTTCAGGAAATTTAAAGTGTTTTCTGTGGGAAATTGGCAGAATTTTCCCCAAAACTTTGAGTGCACAACTTTCATTAAATAATTGCAAGGCTTGAAATGAGCTGCTACCACATTAAACTTCTTGCAAAACTGACAACCTAATTCACAACAAACGTAAAAAAAGATTGAAAAAAGTTTGAACATGAACGTAACAAGTTCGGCTCGTAATGCGGACTGGTTAGCACACCCCCACCAGCTGCTTGTCACTAATGTTAGTCAATACGTAAAAAAGTAAAACCAGTTTGTTCTCACAACACAAGCTAACGCCTGTGAATGCGCCCTTGTCTACAGGGCGGAGCTGGGCCGCACGTCCGGCGCAAACACAGTCTTCTTCGAGCGGCAGTTTGGCTCGGCCGTGAAACTCCTGCGCAATTTCCTCACGTGGCACGGCCTGCTGGGTGAAGCGGTCTTGCACGAGATTGCACTCGGGGCGCTGCTCAACCGCTACCTGTTGACGGCTATCAGAAGCTGTGAGCCCAGCGACGGAGCGGCCAAATGCAGCTTGGTAATCCTTACGCTCTTTCTGTATTAATTTTTTTTAAATCGCTGTTTTAAAGACAAGTCACAGTCCTGGCCGAGGGCAGCAACTTACATGAGCTGTGAAAACGGTGGGCTATTCGTAGTTTTACCTGAGGATCACTGTCGTCTCTAGAGTGCCGCCATATTTGTGTCCCAGCTTCATATTTACCAATTACGAAGCCAAATGTTGATAGGAATGTCAAAGAATAACATAACAATAGGAAGTACAGACCTACTGGGACTCAAAGAAAGTAAGAAAGTGACATTTCTGCTTTATCTGGACGGGAGCTGGGCAACCAACTGGGTAGAGAACCAACTTCAAATATTCAATCCAGGCTTGATAAAATCGTCAAGCAAGTGCTAAAATTTTGCTGCCTGTACTTGTTTAAAGTAATACAAAGCACCATTTCACAATTCTGTAATCTGATTGGGAAAAAAATCTCGCACTCTGTCATGTTTAGGTTTGTAAAGTCGTTACTCTGTCGGACTCACCAACGTGTCTTGCATTTCAGATAGCGGCAACATTCCCGCGCGTCTGGTTCCAGCAGCCGACGGCGATACCGCTGCTCCAGACGTTTGTGGCACAAATCCGGCACTTGGCGAAACAGCTGGACAGGACCACGCTGGCCACCAGGGAATTGGCGGAGAGAATAGAACAGATTGCCGACTCACTTCAAGCGCCGTCCAATTAAAGCAACCTTAGAATATTGAAACTTGTCAACGGGCAGCATTATCATTGTAGCTTCTAGACAGTTGCATTTATGTGATTATTGATTAGGTTGTAGAAAGTGACAGGAAAGTACCCACTAGGCTAACCTTGCCCACAAGGGAGGAATGTTCTGTGGTTATAGTTCAAGTTCTAGTCGGGTTAAAGCAGATAATTATGAAAATATAATTGTATAAACTATCGAGTGTAATTCGTGGAAATGCCTTAAATAAATTTTTGTAGCTCTTAGCAACATGTTAAACATTTTAGAATTAATTTGCTGTACATTGAATTAAATGTTTCATAATGGTCTTTCTTAATTAAATACATAGTATTTCAAAGACAAACGTTGTATTGTATTTCATTTACTTATTTATTATCTATTGCGTCAATATTTGATGGAATCGTCTGTTTACTTTTATCCAATACTTACTCTACCTTTAGACTTACGTATCATAGATTTAAAAAGTGAGTAATGTACAGTAATTATCTACTTCTACAGTGGGCATTTCATTTCCTTCTAATTGTATTCATTTAGCTGGGCATTTGTTATGTATTTATTGTTTGTACGGTATATAGGAAATACTTTGTTTCCAATTAGTAGAGAGTTCTTCCAGCTTGCACTTATACTTGACGCATATGAACTTGGTATGTGAACCCATTATCTACTTGCCAGGGGAATTATCCAATTGCTATCGGATGGGTGGTCAGAGGGCAAATCTTGGTCTCAGCAAAGGGGCGTATGTGCAATCAATCCTTCGAGTTGAAAAAACTACGAGAATCAATGGGCATGTTGATTGAAGGAGAATGCGACATTTGAACTAAGATAACCGAGTTCCTAATCTCCAGTCGAGAGTAGAGTTCACTAATATCACTGGGAACAGCTCTACTGGTGCCATGGGATCTTTCATCACTCTAGGTAATCCCACGTATTTTTTATTTTAATTTATCACATTTTCAAGGTGCAGAATTAAAATTTTCTGCATTTCTTTCAGAAGATAGTTTTGTAGCCTTGAATGTTTGAGACATTCGACATTAGATATTGATGAATTCATGCCGCTTAGTAATATATACTCAACACACCCATTTTTCTAGGCCTTCTGGCCCTAAGCTCAGGATTCGTTCTGGGCTTCACGAGTTCCCCGCAATTGCAAACGCTGGTCTATAGCTACGAGTCGGAAATCAATGCGAAAGCTGACTTCCCTTCGCCCGCCACTTCCAAGTTTGCTTTGCGAGGAGTGCTTACAATCAAGACTGCTCAAGGAGGGGCCTCTTTACAGGTACGATTGCAAGCGCATCAATTAGCAAAGCAGTTAGCGAGGCGAGTACGAGACACAAGCCCGGTGGTGTGGTTTGATCCTAGAGATGATGACGATCTTGTTTGTGATTGAAGTACCTTGATATACACCAACCCTTGCAAATCCTGAAGAATTCTTAGCCTGAGAACACTTCTTCACTTGCTGAAAGTCCATTTTTCATGGCAATCGAAACACTTCTTTAAAGTTAAAATCCTCCCTTGTCCCCAAAATTCGCCCACATCCACCGAATGAACATTGAAAATCTAGTTCTCAATAATTCAAGTTAACATTTTCATTATTTTCCCCATTATACAATTTACATACGCAGCCAATAGGTTTGTGCAACATGCATGATGGGAGCCCCCCTAGCACCAGTTTTTCAATAGCCAGTTAAGAAACTAACAGACCGTTACATTTAAATAACTGTCTCTTATAAGCTGTTGCCATGGCAGTAACAAGTTAATAGCCTACTAGCTTCTTAGCTGTCGATTGTAAGACTTTACTCAACTATCTCTTTCTGAATGCTGACAATGCTTCCTGACGATAAAAAACAAACACTAGGGTGAAAATCAATGATATCTGCACATAAGTTCGATGAAAGACGTGCATTTTCAGCTCAGCGATCTCAGTACGAACTTGTTCAACGGAGTTATTGGCGAAGATGACGCTGCCCTGTCCAACTTCCAACCGCTGCAAGACCAGGCGTTGGAGCTGACAAAGCCTTTCTTTGTGCACTTCAAAGACAATGCTGTCGAAGGGCTTTCGGGGGTGGACGGGGAGGGTGAATGGGCAGTCAACCTCAAGCGAGCCATCGCCAGCCTGCTGCAACTTGACACAAGCCAATTGGACAATCCTGCGTTTATAACTAAGGAGGTAACGTCGATCAATTTACGCTGAATTTACGGAAAGAAAGGGAACACAGTATTACATTGTCTATGTTCAGTTTTTTGGATTTTTGCCAGTTATCTACTTTAAAAAAAATCTAAAATCAAGTAACCCAAAGGTGACAAGGTGATATTGACAGACAACAACATTGAACTTCTGTTACCTGTGAAATTTTTTTTTCGGTTCAACGTGCTTTCACTTCCAACAAAAACAATAACACTTACCTAGGCCCAAATTATATGGCCGCCTAAAAGTGTAGCCTCATCTGAATAGTTGTTGCCACATGGGGTTGAACAGATAACGAACGATTAAATTCTTGGGCTGCAGAAAAGCAAATTGTAGTGTGCATGTACATACCTAAAGCTTTCGTGAGAAACTGTGCAAAATTCACATTGTTTGTGCGTTATCTGTTTTCCAGTCAATCAGGGATGCACTGTTTCACACTCAAGAAAATAATACTCATGACCTCCAATAAATGATTTACGAACTGTCAATTTGTAAATGTAACTTTTTGTACGAAATTTTTTTGTTTTTGTAAATTTCCCTGTAAGTTTGTAAATTAGTTTTTGTAAACTAGCGCTAAGATTAGACATGCGTCTACAGAATGCTATAAAACTCATGCCCGATTTGCTAAACGTCCGAAATAGTAGAAAAAACTCGGCGCTTCTCCTAAATAAACCCAGCTTATCCGCATAGTGCCTCCCCTAGAACGGGCTGTACGGTCCGTGCGATGCCGAATACACGATCCACCGGGAAGGGGAGACGCTGGTGGTGCGTCGTTACCAGGACCACTTGTCGTGTGCCGGCCATCAGTCGACGTCGTGGAAGAACGTGCCGTCGGTGGAGTTCTACTGCCCCTCCGGACGAGACGACATGCTGTCTTCCAGCAGCGAGCGAATCTACACCATCGTCGAGAAACACGGTGCTCACAGCGTGGTCACCGTCGACGCCAAGGGAGCGATTCATGCACAGCTCTTTAAGGCCAGGGGGGAGCTGCAGTACATTTTCACCAGGTAATCACTCATGTCGGTGAATTATAGTATTTTCGACCGTTTACATACCAGAGGGCACTTAGTGCACTCTCAAAGTGTGCTCAGCGGGAACGGGTACATGCTAATCGAAATTAGACTTTAGACTTGGGTGTGTTTACTCACGATAATTGGATTATAATCATACTTTTCCGGTGGCTTAGCGTTTAAGGTTTGTGGCCTTGCATACCAAAGGTGCGTTCATTTTGCGAGAAAAGAATGCAGTCCCACATTTGTAAGATATTGTTGACTACTCTACTATGATATTATGACTTCATGTTTTCTTTCCATAAATTACTTTGGTAAGTGAGTGCTTGGCCATGAAACTTTCTCGCAAATAGGGTATTAAAGTTGCGACAAAATGGTCGAATTTGAGGCTAGGGACCAACAACGATTTTGCCACAAATTTGAGAGATAACATTCCAACTCCAATCCTCTATCTATGTACTCTTTTTTTTGTCTTATGCCTCTGTAATTTGGGAGAGTCTAGTTTTTTAATGACTTTATTATGCATTATAAATAGAATACTGGTACAATCTTGTAATTTTGAAACTTGGAAGCTTGCAAACTATTTGTTAATAACCGAATATCATTATTAACTACACAGAGAAAGCTGACCTCTCAAAAAAACTGGGTAAGAATACTAAGAAGTCCACTAAACGATTCCCAATGTTTTGGAAACTATACTGTCCACTTCTTCAGGGGCATTCTAGCCTAGTTTGTGAAACAGTATTTTGAACACTAGTGCTAAGATTAGGAGGTTGACATGAGTCTAAAGAATTTTTATAAGCTGACCTTGTTTGTTCGTTAGGCAGAAGTTGTCCCTGACGAGTTCGGAAGCGTCTGCCACGACGGCACCAGGTATTCGAGGGGCGATGACTGACCTGGCCTACCACCTACCCTTGGGCACCGACTTCACGCAAGGCCGAAACCCGCTGAAGCAGGCCAGCGTGGTGGCTATGATCAAGCGGATCCTCACCGAAATCACGACCAGCTTCGACAAGAACGTCGGGCAGGACGGCTCGCAGCTGCACGACGAACGAGTGCCGCAGGCGCTCTACTTCTTAACCCTGTTGGAGAGGAAGGCGCTCCAGGAACTGTACGATGAGTACGCGGTCGGGACCAGCTACCACCAGCAAAGTACCAGGTAAGCTGCTTCGTAATATTTGCAAAATTAAAAGATTCCTTTATCCCTAGCTGTAAGGATCTTTGCTTCACGTAAATAAATTGTAAAGCAAAAAAGCAAAATTATAATCTGAAAGTGAAATATTCCATTATATGAAATCAAAACTGTTGGAAAACAGATATGATCAATCCACGGCTCTGAAAACCTCCATCTAACCGTTCCATTCTATTATTTTTTTAAAAGATTGTGCACCACTGTAAACTATACTAGATGAAAATAGAATACAGTTTTCATGATTAAAAAATCTGTTTGATTTAAATTGCAAAGACCTTAAATTCACCGAAGAGAGTTAAGTTGTGCACTGTTAACAACTGGCCCTGCGGCACTGGTCTATTTGTCTAGTAGGAAAATGTGTTCATTTGTTTCCTTTTCCTCTTCATAGACACGTGTTCATGGAAATGCTGCCTATGGTTGGAACCACGCAATCGATCCTCCTCATCAAAGACCTGGTGATTAACAAAAGTGTCAAGGGAAGCGTCGCAAGCTCTCTCCTGCAAAACCTGCCGTTCTTCATTCGGCAGCCATCTGAAGAGCTTCTCCGGCAATGCGAGGTGTTCTTACAAATGCCAGATGAGACCGACGAAGATCTGAAAGGCGTCGGCATTCTCGCTTTTGCAACGATGGTCCACAAGACATTCGCCAGTGGGAAATGCTCGCCTGTACTCCAAGAGAAATACGTACAGAAATATATGAATCTCTTCACAGGTAGGTATCTAGTTGTGGCATCACTTCAGATAAGTTCACTGAGAGGGAGGAATTTTAATTAATATTACGAGCAAGCGAGCGGAGTGAGGCGATCGAACGGTCTTCCATTCAACGCTTGGAGCACTTGATTTTTTATCCACCCTCCACAAGGCAGACAGAATGTCTGATTGAGCTGAAATTTGTTATTAGTGTTGGCCCCATACAAACTTAGGTACAGTTTTGAGTCCAACCAGCTTTGTAGTTTTTTCATAAAAAATGTTTGAAAATTGCAAGAATCCCATAAGATTAACATCTATGGGAAGTTTTAGTAATAGAAATTGCTTACAAAGCTGCTACAGAACAAAGCCTCCTCAATTATTGTTATTTTAAAGTGAATTTGAGAAAATTAAGGTTGCTGGGAGTTCCAGGATGGAATCAATAAAAATATTCGATCTGTCAAACGATGTGACATGCCGAAAAAGTTGCTGCGAGCACATTACACCTACATTAAATAAAATAGAAATTGGTTTATTTGGAAACTTCGAATCACGGCTCTCATCCCCTGACGGCTTACAAACTCTAAAGCATGTACCGTTGTATTGCAGAGTCTACGGACTACAGGCACAAGATGGTCTACTTGGAAGGACTGAGCAATCTAGAAGACGGCAGGGTGTTTGAATACCTCGAGCCGGTGATCAAGAGCAACCCGGACAGGCATCTTCGGTTCCTGGCCGTTTGGGCCACGATGAACAAAGCCTTCCTCCACGCCGATGCGGTCAGTACACCTACCAGCAGACACTAGATAGTAGTGACTTATAAGTTAGACTTATGACATGAAATGTATGAGCTGCAATAACTATAAGAACACTTTTAAACGTTTCGGTGCACTTAAAATGCTCTAGATAGGCAAATTATCCAGCTTACACAGAGATGTGTTTAAGAATTCACAAACCTTTCGCATGAAAATGCAAACTCATTCTTCCTTATCCTGTCACACAACTGAAAAAGAATGAGAATCAGTGTCCGTTTGCAGATCTACAAGTTGTACTGGCCGATTCTCGTCGATCGCAACTCTTCGCTGGAGATGCGAGTGGCTGCACTGACCATGCTGGTGGTTTCTAAGCCGAGTGCCGGCCGCTTCTTCAGCTTGCACTGGTACATGACGACGGAGCAGGAGCCTCGACTTCGACACTTTTACTACACCACCTTGCAGTCGCTGGTCAATAGCAAGGACCCCTGCTACTCGCTCATGTGAGTCAAACTTTTTTCCATTTCACAGAAAAAGAGTTTCACCTTCTTTTAAAATCGAATAATTATCCCACAAAATATTCAGTATACAAAATTATATAATCCTTGTGTTTATAGTTCCGGAACACTCTTCATTGTAACGCTAACAATTTGATAAAATAATTTATCCCCTTTTATTTTTTTATTTTTTATTTAATTTATCCTGAACTGGAAGCCAATAGGCTTCCAGTTCAGCCCCATTTGCGTGAACTCAGAGGTAGCTTTAAAACATGAAATCCAACTTTTCAAAAAGGTTCAGCTCTAAATATTGGCAATATA
>QKMV01002560.1:0-13035 GCA_003287335.1 Lednia tumana
ATCGGATCTTTAATAAATCACACGCGCAAATGTCAATTCAACGCTCCCATGGTAACCAGCAAGCAGCTGGGAAAACAACGCGAACTGTGCTTGTTTCTGCATTCAAACGAGAAAAACCGCTGTTCATAATAAAACAGCTCCAAACATTTTTTTTGAAATCTAGTGCAGAAATTAGGCAAAAGATTAAGAATTCAAAGATTTTGTTATTCTTCAAAAACCCTTCGGCTTTTTATAGGCTCGCTGGGTATGTAAAAGATGTTAAAAAGCCAAAAGCCAAAAGCAAATGTCCTTACGTAACGTTTCCGTGTGTCACGTTGCGAAGTGCCGTGACATTGGCCACGTAAACAATCCCACCCAGCGCCGTGATTTGGAACGCGTCGCTACGCGGCTCTGACGTCATCTTGTACGACATCATTTGGGTCGGCGGGACGCCGTCGGCGACGTTGATCATCTTGCCCCCGGGCTGTGCGACGCGGGCGTACAGCGCCGCGCTGCGGTAGGTGTCCGCGTGGATGGGGTAGCTGGCCGGGCCAGCGGAGCGGAGCACGCGCGAAGCGGCGCGAGCCTCTGCAATGGCCGGGAGTGAGAAACGTTTATTTGGTGAACTATTTTCGTGTTTAGATTTCTTTGTCTCTCAGTTTCGTTTGATGAAAGTAGGCTGAGAGGTGGACATTTTCATGCCTTTCTTACAGGTTATCAAAAACTCGTTGAACACTTTGCCACGTTTTCCACTATTCGTACTATTTATTCTTCCTCGACCTCACTTCTTCCTTCTCTTCTTCTCTAGTTAATAATACTCCCATTCTTATTTTTCTCAAACTTTCCATCAAGTTTTCAACAGAGTTTCCAAGTTTAAACGTTTACATGCTAAAATCTCCCACTCTTCCGTTTGCAGAGACACAAAATAGGTTCACCGTTGATTTGGCACTAAAAAATGCTGCAATGATATACTGAAATACATATATATTTATATACATACCTATATGAATTTACTGAAATCTCATCCCGTACTTCCATCTATATTCGTCTTTATCCCATAGAAAAAGCCTTGTATGTGCATACTCTGCGGTTGACCACGGCTGAAACCTCTGGACTGTCACATCCAGTTATATATATATATATCTCTTCGGGATAAAAGTTTCAGAACACAATTTTACCTCGTGTGTTTGGGAATTGCAGACATGTGCGCTCGACATTTTCTGGTTAGATCGACCCAAAACGCTGAACTCCTTTTACCGTGATCGTGTTCGAGGTTTCAACCACGGACAACCGGTTTGTAAAAGCACGCTTTAGTTTTGTGGGCTAAAATTTAATGAGTAGAAATTTAAATTTCATGGAAAATAAGTGTTTTGGTCGTCCATACCCCCGTCTGTCTTGCAATCGGAAGGTCCCGAACTCGATCCTCGCGACTGGCTATCCTGATTGTGGTTTTCCGTGATTTTCCACAACATCCCAGAGAAATGTTGGGATATTTTTCCCACCAAATGGGCACGGCCGTCTAACCACTCCTTTTCATTTCCCAACTCCTCCCGCTCAGCCGTAAGCCTTGGGACCGTTGTGGTCTTCCCGAAACAAAACAAGCGGGAGATAATTGAGCGGAGCGAAGACTTTAATTTAACTTACCGTAGAAAAAAGTATGTTGTGTTTAATATTTTTTAAATGTTTTTTCTTTTTTCTATGTGTTTGTTTGCGCTCTGCAGGCCAAACGCCTATACCAATTTCAATAGAAATTTCAGAAAACCTTTTTTTTCTCTGAACGTGGACCTGGTAACTTTTTGAGCGCAATCTATGAAATGTTTTTCCTGAAATTCGCATTTGAGTAAAATTTTCGGAATTTTATCGACTTTTTCGCCAATTTGGTTGCGGTCTGTATGCCAAACGACTGCGTCTGTTTTAATATATCTTGCAGAATATTTTTGTGAGGTGTTAATGTAGATGTGATACAATATTAAGCGCAATCAGTGTGGTTAGTTTCTTGGAAATCGCGTTTTTGAGGTATTTTTCGATATAATGGAACTTCGTCACACTCGCCAGGCCAAATATATGCATTTTTTTTGGATAAACTTAGCAAGGCCGTTTAATATGTTTCAACAAAGATTCTATAAAATTTTCGGCGCGATCTGAAATGTTTGTCTCTTTAAATTAAATATTTTGTAGACTTTTTCAATCATGATTTCCCGCTTCTTCGCTACACCAGTTACATTGTTGGAGAAAACAAAGAACTGGGTGACTGGACAAAAAGCCACTTGTCATTTACAGAGGAAAAAAAATGTTGTTTTGAGGGTTATCTTGTGAAGTTTCGTAAGAAATATTGATATAAAGCGTTACGGCGAAGCCCTAGTGTGACGTGTGAACGTACTAGCGTTGTTCGCGGGGCCGACGTGGGCCCTGGCGGCGCTCAAGGGAAGCGCCCGCGGCGGTGCCACGTACGATGTGTTGTCGGCGTGAAGCCGAATGGTCAAAGCGCCCTGCAAACAAAACAACACAAGCATAAGATAGATGATGCTTTGTAGTACCTACGCCTGGATGGCTTCAGTTGACTGCGAGCGAGTCAATCTCCTCGCTAGTTATTCCTTCGATTTTGCTCAGCGATAAGGACAAAGCAAAAGAGAAGAAAACGTTTGCTCATTAAGAATTTATTTCCCTCGTTTGAGATTTCTTCGCGAGTTGCGGAGCATGTCCGTTCCACGCATTAAAGAGAGACTGGATGCAGGCTTTGAGATCGCGTTCTCGTATAATAACGAATTCAAAGCTTTCGGCGTGAATAAAATGAATGAAAATAAGTTCAAGGCATTCATACTGAGCAGCTATAAGAGTCCTTATATCACCGTCTATCACGGGAGGTTATTTCAAATATATATATTTTTTAACGCTGAAACGTCAATGTTGGAGTAGGAATGCAAACGCTCCGGGAAAGTGGGTTATATCCGGTAACGCTGGCAACGATGTGGAGTTGTTGGGGGGGATGGAAGTAAATTCGTCCGTGAAAACGAGCGACGGCTTGTTCCAATATTGGTTGAACGATTTTTTGAAAAGCTCCTATCATGGCCAGCTAGAAAAGTGGCAGTGTGTGCGACCATTTGTATAAAGTTGCATCCGTTCATTCATCCGCTCGTACTTTGTTTACCCGCCTAATGCACATTTTACTACCGACGCCACGAAAGGAGAAAGCCTAGCGTACTATTTAGCGCCGTCTCGCACCGAGCATCGAGTTGCGAAAGGGAACAGTAAAAACGTAATAAAAGAATTGCGCTCATAGATTTTTGAAACATTTCCTTTTCCGTCCGTATTTCACGGGTCGCGTCGAGATATTTCGAACGCTACTTATTTTCCAAGTGCAGGACAGATAATTGAATGAGTCGTGTTTGAACCGCAGCATTGCGGCGATGTGACAGGCGTCCGCAGCAGTTGTTTGGGCTCCACGGGCGATGCTTGACCGCATACATACATCTGGTACAAATTACACCCCCTTCACTTGCACCTATATGACGGGTCAGCGGACCGCGAATGACGAAGAGATGTGCCATCACTAGGGGAAGATTATTCGATATTTGTTCAAGGAGGGATGGTTCGCGATGTCACGCGGACTCCACCGCTTGTGGTCAGTGCGTGGGAATGAACTTAGCTTGACCCCATCCGCTCCATCCATCATCGGTGTCATTTTTGAGTGATCGAATTTGTACACCGTGTTGACGAAATCAATTTTAGCTGATTAAAATTCGTGTTTCACTTTTAATATGACACGAATGTTTTGCATCTGCGTCCATGTATTCACGCCGTCGTTTCAGCGGAATAATTTCGTTTTCCTCTCGCGTTAAAATACTAATCAGGTCGCATTTGAATTACATGATTGCCTGATTGAAGGGCTTTTATTTCTGCGCCAATTATGAATAGTCTGCGCTTGGTTTTGTAATAAGCAGATGTAATAAATTAAAATGCAAATCAAAATTACGAGCGAACATGAAAAGAAAACGACCGAAATTATGTCTCTGGACATGAACGTCAATAGAAATTGCCCGATAGCCATGTCAAGATATCCGTATTCCGTTTGTGCGTAAACTGCGTACGGAACTACAGGCCACGGTTCCATAAGTTCGTGTCATTTGAAATGTGAACTTAAAATATTAATCCGCGTAACCACCTAAAATGTACACGCATTAGCATCGTAAAAACGTGGCGGTACGCATGTCCCCATACGAGCCCGCGCGCACTGACACGCACGTACCGCGAGGTGCGTGTGGTTGTATTTGTAGCGTCGAGTTAACAATCTCGATGCCAGGGTCGATCCAAGGACGCTGATAAGCAGAGTCGCGAACTTTGAATGGCGAACGTTGGCGAGCGAAAAGGGGGTTGAATACGATTCAAATCCAATGTGTGGCACATAAAGAGAGGTCCAGGAAATAAATCGCATGTGCCAGGGCTGGCCTGGCGGAACGGCCGGTATTATAATGAAGCACATGCAGCCCGTGTGATTTAGTCTGGCGTGTATAGATTATAGCCATTCGATATACTACCTACGACACACCGCATTGCGGTGAAAATAAGACCAGCGTAACATTTACATATTGTATCTTTTAACGGTCGTTAAACGCTTATACTTATTCCTGAAAAGTATAGATAGTGGCTGGATTTAGAGAAAGGAAAACGTTCGGATTGGTGTGTTTGGTCAACTCCCCAAACATAACCTGCAGACAAGATATTATTACTAGTTGACGAGACTTTTATCCAACTAATGGACAAGACTTTGGCTAACTTTTTGGTGTGACACGTTTCAGTTACGATTGCACGGCTAAGTTTTTATCGTTTAGCTACGAGATCTGGGCGAAGAGTTTGAAAACTTCGTGCTCTTGGCACGCTGCCGCGAGTGGAGATGCCGGACCTAGCTGGCTTACGAGCCAGAAATTATGAATTAAATTGTTTGTTTTCGCGGGTTTCTCGTCAACAATGCGTACGCGGAAAATCCAAACGTTAAATGTTCAAGCAATCATGAATGAAATTTAATTGCATACACTATTTATTCGCTTTTTGCAAGTAGATACTTGATCAGGACCTCGGACAGCGTAATATACATTTAAAGCGGTTTTCACGGCAACGGATGGTTAATATGGGAATGCAGGCAAATCGTAGATATAGAGTTCACATGCATGTAGCGCACATAGATTGTGTTTAAATTCTAAGCTCCACCTCAATCGGAATTTGCTGTTCGGTTCTATGGAGCACGTGTGTATACCTGTTAACTTGGGAGCGAGAAATTCGGAATTCCATTCTGGAAAATATTTCCACGTTAAATTGGCCACCACGGCGCAAAGGTAATTTGCAATAGGTTCACATGAAATTATTACATATATTCACCACAACCGCGTGTGGGAGGCGCGCTTCCGACCCTATCACCCACGAGGCTGATTGGAGTTTTAAACGCTTTCATTGCTGTCGGTATCTGACGGCAGAAAAAGGAACATGCATGTTGTTCAACGTCCAGCTAACGTCCAAGCTCGTTTATTAACCGAATTTTTCATTTGAATTTGTCAAAAAATAGTCCAACGGATAAAATTATTAAAAACAGTCAACCTGTCACTGCGACCCAATTGTTATAAAAACTGTGTTCCAAGCCGAGGTACAAAATTCATAAATGTTCAGTGGCGCCAATTTCTTTGATGCCTTAGATACACGAGAATCGAGAACACATTTAAAATTGCTTTCTTATTTTTCAAACGAGTGTGGAAATTTATTGATTAGTACCTACCAGATACCTATCGTTATTTAGTACTCGCGTGAGAAGGTTAAAGGTTGTGAGGCCAAATCGAATGTTGTAACTTGCAGTTGTCTCAACCGACAGTGAGGACGTGGAACCTTGTGAACAGGTTCATTATAGTCTCATCGGGAAACAAATTTCAAAGTTATCTAGGTACTGAACCAAACAGAATGTTTTATTAATTGGCTGAATTACTGTTTGTCTTTGAGATTTTCGCAACTGACTGGAATTGAATTGTGTATAGTCAGTAGTGGGCTGCAGTTTGCTCAAGTTTTGAAGATACCAGCACGAATTGAATTAACCTTTTATCAAAGGGTTGACGAGTTATGAAGTTAATCTCAAGTTTTCTTTGCACCCCGTCTTTGTTGAACAAACTCACGCCTATGGCATTATTAAGAAAGTGCTTTTGACGCCACCGTATTGTTATGTAAGTGATATTTGGAAACTTGTGTGTTCGAAAAATTCAGCACACGAACCAAAATGATAGCCGTAAAATTTTATACCGATCAACTTACACGAATCGCTCGTTGTATAATGCTGTGCATTGGCAGAGCAGGGAAAATTTATACACAACACATGTGAGAAATAGTTTGGAGAAAGCTTTTCATCTTTAGATGTCTTCCATTCACAGGCGATGCCTAATTCGAACACAATAAACTTTTAAAAATACGATGAGAACGTTGGAAACGTTGTGTGACTTCCACCGAGTTCGATCCCAGTCCTTGCACCCAGCTTGCTTATCGATATAGCCGTTTGAAGCTTCCTCAACGAAACCCTAACTGGGCCGTGCCGACCCACGTGCTTGAATTTCGTGTGCTTGCATTTCCACGCGCACGCGTCAAACATATCGGGTACCCCGAAGTGTCGATGGACACCGCACACGTGAGCGAGGGCGATTCGCAAGAAACAAGATATGAATCTGATATATCCACGTTTTCAATGGAAGCAAGTAATCGTGGGGAAGTAATTTTAACACATCCCATTCTCACCCTCCCCAAAGCCTCCCCCACACATGTATACCGAGCGTGGGGTATCTAGCTATTAGACAGCAATAACTTTCAAGCAGTAGTATAGGTATGCTGTATTGAATTATTTAACGGCGAAGGTTGATGGCATTCGAGAAGTTCCTTTAGAGCGAATTTATGTGCAATCTGGATTTCTCTTTCTGTCTGAAATAACTATGAACCATCCTGTGGTACAGAGGGAGAATTATTATAAGGGCGAGTACCTACAAAGAGTAAGAAACGTTGGAAAATGTTTGCTGGTAAGCCTTCTTATGCTACAGAACGAACTTTTATAACAGGAGGGTTCGTTTGAATCTGCTTTAACCAGATCCTTTCATTTCAACAAGAGACTTTGTCTGTCTCACTTTTTACCGCGCGCGGCATAGAATCTGTCTCTCTGCAGTAATATGCAACGTGCAGAGTGACGTGCACATAAAAAATAAACTGACTCTGAGAGGAGATAAAAGCAAAATGTCAAATGGTTGCGGTCTCACCAAAGGTAACATTCTTAAAAAAAAGGGAAGTTCACGTACAAACTCAAATTAAATATTTCTACGACGAAAATTCGAGCACCGAGCTGGCTCGACTTTATTTCCAGTGGTTCTCTCATCATTCTGCGCTTTTTACAACTTTTATGGGTAAGTTACTCCGATCTATTCGTTGCAATTAAACATGTACCTTTATTTTGACATCCGCTTCACGCTACACATCCATGTGGGGTTGAATTATGAGTCTAGCGTAGTTTGACTTAAAAGTTCAATCTGAGTGAGGTAACACACCGTATTGTATGGCAAGTTCGACTGGTTATACCAAAGCACACTGCGGGCGCGGTGAGAGAAAGACGGCGACTGTTTTATGATGGTGTGTATACGCTGTCTCTCTTTCAGAGTGCACTCGGTGCGCACTGGTGCATGCCAGTCGAAAAAGCAAATAGTTCAAATATTAACTCTTTTAAACATAAAGTGACACGTACATTATATACTCAGGTACAACGTATTAAATTTTTCTGTGATATTTCGTTGACTGGCCGAGTATATGGGGGGGTACGTTTAGAAATCTGTAGGCATTACAAAATACAGCTCGACGGAACAGCGTTTTTATTTTAATTAGTTTTCCAACAAAACAAGTTTTTCGTCGTCTCCCATGCGAGCATGTTTTTTTGTTAACTCGTCCCGTGCACATAACACGACAAAAATGTCGGCCGACTCTGCTGGCTTTGAGCCCCATTCCTCTACAAACAGAGGACGACGTGCAGCAGTGGGCGCTTGAATTTCAAATTAAGAGAAAAGCGATCTTTTTCGTTCGCCGGCTAAAAAAAAGAAACGCGCTGCTCTCCGTTGAAACAGCAACCCAGTTCAGCGGCGAACTTTTTCGAAAGTTTCGAAACTAGATGTCAATACTCGATGCCGTCTGCTTGTACTTTGGCGTTCCTTTGACAAACGTTTCCTTGCTGCATGAGAAGCCAAGAAAAACTCTATTTGATTACTGGAGCGTGATCCTTAAATCATTTGTGTTTGTACCTTTCTGTCTATTTTTCGTTTTATTCTGTCAGCTAGGACAAGATCAAAGTTAAGTGAACAACATAACAGGAAGAGGAAAAATTAGCGACGGATGATTCCTAAATTATCATTATTACTAACAATTCCTGTCGCAGTCCATCTAGTTTCTCTTATACAGAATACGTATATTTAACTTCTTTGGATGCTTCTCTAGAGGGTTGAAATCGGCATATAAACGAGCGCATTTTCTGGATCTACGCAAAACAGCGTTCCGTCCATTCGCGTCCTACTGTTAGCGACAACTCGTTCAAGTGACAAGCGAACAGCGAGAAAGTTCTCCAACTGCCTAGCTGGCTCACCCAATACGTCATTGGCAAGCGAGCGGCGGGCTCGAGGGGAACTAATAAGCCGCACTAGAGCCGAGCCTTCAAAGACATTGGAATGCTATCGCATTTTGAGTCGGTCGCACACTTACTTGAGATTGTCCGAAGATGGGCAGCATGCCCTTGTCCCGAACCACCAGCCGGACGATGTAGGGCGCCTGCGTGGGCAGCGCCCCGCTGCGCGCAGCCATCAGACCTGCAGGAAGAGATGCGGGTTGCATATATTGGTGCACACTTTGAAGAACATAATCTCACATCAATCGTTGGGGTAACTTCCATCCATGGCAGAGGTTCGCAAACTTGGCCCTAGCTCGAGATATGGTTGAAAGTGAGAGGATTTTCTTATACCCTGTGTGCGCTGAATTAAGGCGAAAATGCTTGCGAACGTGAAGTTTCTGTAACAAACTCACTCAGAGCGTCTGCGGTCTCACATGTTATCCCGATTCAATTCCATCGTTAGTTCAATATTGAACAGACAACTGCCGCACACATTTCAGATTCTCAACTTTTGAAGTACGACGAAATTAATTTTCTTCTTATTTCTAACGATCGTTAGAGTGCTCTCGCGGCGGTGTCGTGGGTCGTGACACCTACATGATAACCAACCACTTTATCAAAACAACGCTTACCGCATTAATAATAAAAGATGCCTACGAACTGCGCAAGATCCCGCAAATATTTTCTTTAAAGGAGTATGTACATGTTGATCCAAGAATGTCGTATCAATAAGCTCATAAGTTTAGGAATGTGTAGAAGCAAAATTAAAAAACGGTCCAACACGAGGCGGAGAAGTAATTTTCGAAAGCGGTGCTTTTGGATCTAGTTCCATTCAAAAATAATTCCCTATAAGAGATTGGCCGTGGAGCTTTTGCCGTGGATCTAGGAGCCTCAATAATCAGAAAAAACCAGTGGCATACCCACCCTCTTTCTTGTGCCTAGAAAAAAATGTACTTATAATAATTGCATTCGTTTCGCCACAATACGTGGTTGACGGAAGGTATTTGTCTCGTTTTTTTCACGTCGATTGAGTCGCCGGATGAGTTGGCCGAAATCGTTAATAATTATTATCAATTCGTAGAATTACCCAAATATTTTTTTGGAATTCATTTTAGACAACCATGATCCGTTCAAGCATGATCATCTAACAAAGAAGTTCATTTAGCGGATAACAGTACCTTAAAAAAACTCTTTCACTATTTTATTTTTTATTGGTGTTTAGGGGCATGTCAACCAGACAGCAGACCCCAGCTGATTTGTAGGAAAAAAGAGAACTAACAGGTGTGTTGGTAAGAAAAAGTTGGATTTTACCAAACATTTGTTTAAAATGTTAAACGTATATCGATAGTTCTAAAGTTATCTTCTAAAATCTTCTCTAGCCTGTTCTTCATTGCAAGCTGGCGTCTAGCAGCCCCGTACTTCCTGCACTCGACTAAAATATGTTTAACAGACAAAACCTCATTGCAAACCTCACATCTTGCCACGATCTTCCCGAGAGTTTACAGATATGAATGTGTCATTAAAGTACGTCCAATTCTTACTCGGTCGAGGACAACTTCTTCTCTTCTTGATGCACTTGCACAGCCGAGTCCCATGGTTCAACTCTTTCGCTTGTCTTTAAAGAATAAACACGGCGCCTCCACCATCTCACAGCTTTAAAAATCTAATTTAGCTATCTCGATGCCATCCCCGTCGGCGACGTAATGTGAGATTAATTACGCTTCAAACGCGTTGAATTACACCCTCTCTCTGTCTCGAGGGAGTGATTTGGAGGCGATGTAAACGCGGCCCCCGATCGCTCCGCGGGGATTTCATCATTGCATCGCTAAACGGACATAGCGGTCTCGGCCAACTCGACGGGCCAACTTCAAGTCTTTATCGGCGGTGGCGGCAGCGGTGGCGCTTGCCCCAAAATCCTCAGGCCTCGATCTGAATTGCAAATTATTAGCCGCAATGGTTTGGCACCCTGTGCTTGCTACCACTGCGCCGTGGGTGGAAATGATAATCTATCGGTTTCGGTGGCGGTGGAGTATTGGCTGGGCAATGGACGTGTTGTC
Source organism: Lednia tumana (assembly GCA_003287335.1). Classification (NCBI taxonomy): domain Eukaryota; kingdom Metazoa; phylum Arthropoda; class Insecta; order Plecoptera; family Nemouridae; genus Lednia; species Lednia tumana. The sequence continues at coordinate 10,693 of QKMV01002560.1, forward strand.
TTTACTTATCTTCGTTGCTGTTGGGTTTAATTAAGTCGTACATTGCGATACGAGCAAGAACGTGTCTGAGGCCGAACTAATGCATATTATCACTATTTATGTGTTGGCGGTACGTAGTATGCTACTGCCAACTTATGCCCGGCAACCGAGACGTTGATGAAAAACAAACTTCGAAAGAGCCGGGTGCGGGACAGTGGTATAAGTTTTGACATTATGTTCAGCTTTTTATGTAGAGTGGTTAGGATCGTCAAGCTCTAAAAGGAGCCAAAAATCCAGTGTCGTAACTTTGCTAGGTACGTGTATCTAGATACTATTTGGTATTCTTGTATCTATTCTGGATCTATATTTTTCTAAGTGTCGAGTAGTTAGATACAAATTTTCACGAGTATCTAATCTTCAGCCTTGATAGATTTTAAAAGTGTCTGTCTCATCAGTGCAGTAGGCTAGCATTTGAACACTTACACTTCGCCCACACTAATAGCTGTTTTGAACAACGTAAACTGTCATAATCGGTTTTTATGGTTGAAGCTGACTATTTGTATCAGCTGTGAGTTTATATAGAGTTAAAAATTACATACGGTTTCTTCTTAAATATCAAGTGCGTAGATCTACTTCAAGGAAACATTAGAAACATCACGTAATCGGAGGTTTTCTTTTTTAACAGTTTTAACACTAAGTAAATCGCATGTGAACATTTTATCGCTCGCGTAAATTTTGTAAATTTCCATGGCGCGGCTACGCTGGGGAACAAATTAACTCAACGCATCGCTGGTGACTGATTCACTATTCAGAACAGGTAACTAACTCGTGTGTTCGGTGCGCGTTCGCTACTACACAGCAATTACAAGAGACAACCGGTAACTAATTAAACTAATTTGTCTCATTCCTCTATTTCCTGGAAGGTTCCATCCCTTTTCATCCTTATCAGACGGGGCTTAGCTATCACCAGCTTGTTTTAATATTTCGAGTTCAACTGCAGTGGCTTGGATTAGACTTGTAATGCTGATTTAGGGGATTGTTAAAAGTGTAAGGTTGAACCTGGATACGAGTCGGTTAAGGGTCATCACGACAGCCTGTTTATTTCTTGAGAAATTTAGTTATGTGGTTTTTGCTCTGCGATTTTTAAATTCATATAGAATAACGAATATGATTTTGAATTTCTGTTGACAAATATCTAGTTCCTAATCTTAGCCTTGTTTTCAAATAATACTGTTTTACAAAGTGGGTAATGTGGGTAAAGTGAGTAAAATAATAAGTCCACTCAACGATTACCAAGATCCAGACAGAACAGTTCGTAAAACGTTTTGAATCTTTTCGTGAACCTCTTATCATTTTTACTCAGTTTATAAAACAGTATGTTTGAAAACAAATATAAATGGTCGCCATACAAACATTTTTCTTACGAGCTATGAGTAACGGCATATTCAACTAGAAAGATCGCATATATTTTAACTATTCGAAGATGAAATAATCTGATACTCGTAAAGAACCACGAATCATTATTCAATATTGAGTTCCAATATCCAAACATTTTTATTTCCCTTCGATGCGATCAGAAATGTATTCTGATATTTCCCTGGCAGACCAGGCTGCCACGTACGAGAAAGCCGGCCGCCGGCTGGGAATGATTTAAAGTGATTTAGAGGGTCGAGTCTCGCCGGGAGTGACCGCGGCGTCGATATGAGTGCATCGTCGGCGTCGTCGGCGTCGTCGGCGTCGTCGGCGTCGACGCGCTCACAGTTTATCACTCGCCTAGGGGCTCGCTTGATGTCCTGTCCGTGATGGACTGGCCGGCCCTGACCGAGATGCCACGGCCGATAATAGAGTCGTAATAAAGTCAGCCGTGCTGACGGACTCGCTCAGTTTGCAACTGTCACTTAGCATTCCGGTTTCGTGTGATAGCCACCAAAAGAATCCAACACTACTTAACATTCAAATTCTTTAGACTCATGTCTAACTTCTAATCGTAGCACTAGTTTCCTAAAATACCTTTTTTACAAACTGGATAAGAATGCTGAGAAGTCCACTAAAAGATTCTCAACGTTTCGCAAAGTGAACTGTCCAGTTTTCCTTAACTTTACCATCATGCGAAGTTTATTTTACGTTACCAAGGTGACAATTGCGTAGCTACGCAGGCCGGAATTGATGTGTGATGATTTGAGAATGTAACCTACTGTTTGGTGTAGACCAAACAACACTTCTTTCCTGTCCAAATTATATCCCACAACCACGCATCACGCAAAGAGTACCTTTTAGGATGCCCTAACAATGGACCACTAGCGTTCCAGAGGCGATCAACATTGGGGAATTTTTAACGCCATAAGAAAAGCATTGTCCCACAAC
>QKMV01002561.1:0-13026 GCA_003287335.1 Lednia tumana
GACACTGTCATGCGTTGGGTTGGGATAGGGATTGTAAAGACACTGCTATGCGTTGGGTTGGGATAGGGATTGTAAAGCGAGTGAAGCGGGGACTTGGCTGGGGGTTGAACTACGTCACCATGATTGCAGGCGCCGGGGATCGAACCTCGGACATGATCAGCAAATCACGACGCTCCGTGGTCTCCGTCGGACCAGGTTAGGTCACATATCGCACACACATGGTGGTGGTGGTGGTTGTGGTACGTGCGTGGAGAATCCAATTGCTCGTTATTTATTTGTAACCATTTTACATAAATCATTTCTCCGTGCTGAACCACGGCATACTATCGCTAGCGGATAATGAGGAGCATTCCAGCGGCAATAAATAATAGTTTCAACGTGTTCCAGTCACAATTACACTGGCTAATGTTTGTTTGTCTGTTAATTCATTCCAATGCACCTGAGCGCCGAGGCAGAAACAGCAACAGGTTATTTAATTTCCCGAAGAGAAGCCAATTATTGCGACGGGGTGCTGAAGCTTGGAGTTGTAAATTAGCCGGTGTGCTAAGTCACACTTGCACGTCACAAACGTCACACGTCTGCACGCGTGAGACGTTTGTGACGTGCGGCAAACAGGTTGCGCGAAGCACATGGTAGCCATTTTTGAGCAGACTGCAATACGAAAATGTATGGAAAGTGCAGACATTGTGAGTGCGTTTGTTTCAGAAATCAGAATCGTGCAAGTGGATCTTTTCTGGGCATTCGTGATAATTCATTGCAGTTCTTATGAACTAAAATATTAAGAGAAAACAATTGCTTATCAAAAACCAATACCTTATATTAAAGTGCGTCGAAGATGAGGTTTTGGCATTTTCCAACGATTCCCAGCATTTTCCAATGATTCGCGACCAAAACCATATATTTGATACGATTTAATATAGAGAGGCTATTTTTTTTAACTTGTTTTTATTTCATTTTTTCCAGCTCGGTTGATCCACAGTTAAAAAATTTACAATGACATTGGTACCATGCATGTCTTTCATTTGCCAATACATTTGATCAGCACTGATTTCCATCGTCTGGACCCCGACCTTTCAGCCAGATACCGTCCAAAATGTAAAATGTTTTTCTACCTAAGCTGGCCAACTGTACGAACATTGGGAAAATCCATCCTAAAAAATTGCCAGTTTCGGGAAGTGCTAAAACATTGCGAACTGAGGTAAATCTTTACGATTGGCGCATGGGAAGTGGATTAAGAAGCCAACGGAAGATTTGCAACATACCCGACAGCTGGTCCAAGGGAATCTCATGCATCCCGGTGGATGCAGAGGATTTTAGCTAGAGCTAAAATGCTCGTACCAAATCGTGGCTACGAGTATGAAGAATATGAAAGCACGACAGAACGCTGTTTCTCAAGTGAGCAGTCAGCTGAAATACAATCAGATCGCTTTAGTACACGTTGTCTTTCGCTTCCAAGATCAGATAGCAAACAATGCCGGTCATTTTCCGGTCTCTCGGCTCCGCGAGTCCGCTCTGCATGTGGCATAATATCGTGTATCGATCGACGATCCGCACCGGCGATCGGTTCTGTGCAGACGCAACGAGACCAGTGGCGAAGCGTCAAGGTAGACACTGTCTACCCTAACAATCACGAGAAAGAACCTCTTTTTAAAGCCGATTTTAGCTGTTTTTTTATTTAAATCCGTTTCAATGCGATTGAATACGTAAATATGAGCACAGTTCACGCCTTTTCCCCAGCTGCTTGCTGGTTACCGTGAGTTGAATTGACATTTGCACGTGTGATTTAGTGAAGATCTGATCAATTACCTAAATCATCGATATGGAAGTGGAAGTCGTGCTGGGTGGACGAGGAATCATTATTGACAACTTAGCAGAAAAGACAACCGAATGGATATCATGGTCTATATAGAAAAATGTGTTGGGTTGTAGCAAATCCACGAAAACATTTAATCTCTCCCCAGTGGACAGGCTTACGCTTCGCCACTGAAGAAGACCCGTGCGATCCAAGCGCACATTAGTTCTGTCCTCTTTTTGCTGCTGCTGCTTTAGTGTGTAATATGTGTCTGCCCCGAACGGAGAAACACGACGACTTCATGCCAAACCGCGGACGCATCACATGTGGTAGCCGATTAGGTGTACACGTATATTTCTGGCGTAGAGGTGTCTTTTGCATCGCCACCGCGCGCCGACAATGCGCCGGCGCGTAGTCGTATAGCGGCTAGAATGATCGGGACCTTGCGAAATGCTGGAGTCGTCAGCTGCTGTCGTAGCGTATTGGTATGCGTCCGTGCGTTCTAAGGCATCGGTGGCGAGTTAGTTTCTAGCAGAAGGTTACTTTTTTGTCTTCTTAGAACTTTAGATTTTCGGTTGCAGCTTCTTCAGCAAGTCGAAAGTTACGGTAGACGGTAGATACGATAGTCGGTTGACTTGCTATTAATTATGCTAATAAATAATCACGAGAATCATTCTAAATCCTAATTCTTTACAACAAACTCTCCCTACAAAATATTGTTTTCCACAGCCTTCGGTATCCTCTTTGGCCACAACCAAATCCCATTATATCTCCCCGAGATGGACCGATTCATACCGATTCATAATCAAATGTTAAGATAAAATGAGACTATCTCATAACACGGTATTTACGATAGCCGCGGACCGCGGTTCGTAGCTTAGAAATTTTTTTGGGCAATAATCGAACGGTTCTGCGTGTTGGATACTCCGGTTCTCGTGAGATCACCGAAGCTAAGCAGCTTGGCGATGGACCGAAGATTGGATGGGTGACCATTCATATCCGGGTCCATTTCTGTTCGGGAGAGAGGTTGGAGGGTTTGAAGCATGTGCAGCAGCTTCACTCCCCTAGATATAGACCTCTCGACAGTACGGATTAGTGGAGGAATCCCATGCTGCTCGAGTTACACCGTCCTTCGGAAGGGACGTTAAGCGGTGGTCCCCTTGGTGCTTTTCGACAGGAGTAGGCTACGTACCGCTACCGGGTTTCCCTTCTTCCCTGTTAGGTTCATCATCGACCTCAATATCACCCTACCATTCACCGCCGCCAATAGACCCGTGCCACAGGGTCAGCTGTCAATACAGTTTGTCATTAAAGACCACCTGATCAATTTTCGGTACTCCCGGGAGTCGGTGAATAAAATAAACCCTACGCCAGAAATGTACTCGGCATGGTATGTACGTGGGTACTGGATCTGAAATACTCATGTCACAGCTCCGTAGTTTGGAATTGTGGTCCTGATTTCTGATTCCTGATTCCGAACGGGCGATAACGGTCCGCTTGCCGTGCTCGCTCCTCAGCTTAGCATATTATGGTAACCAACCAGCCGCGGTGATTAGGTGACAACTCTATTCAGTCCACGAGATCGTGTGTGTGTGTGTGAGCATTTTCCACACACACACATACACACATGTGCAGCGCCATTACGTTGCATGCACTCAAAGCATTTGCCAAGAAACAGCAACAATGCAGCGATATAGATTATAGTCGTGAGGATTGCCCGCACATGCTGATGGCTACACGGACGCAAAGTAATAAAAAATAGCCTGTGCGCATTGTAATTTTTTTTTACTTTCCCACCTTTATGGCCATAGGGTTCCTCGGATTTCTTGCTCGAACTTTCAAGAATTCCCACCAGGATGATGAAGTATGGAACTTTGAAGGTGTATTTACATCATCGCGTAATGTCTCGTTACAACCGTATCAATGCTTTTAAGTAAATATTACATTTTATTGCATTTATTTTGCTCATAAATCACAATAGACAACTTGAACGAACAGGATATTTAGCCATAAAATTCTTACGATTCATGTGTAGCTCCTAATCTTAGCGCTAGTTTTCAAAAAAACTGTTCAACACACCATGCGTAACAATGCTAAGTGATTCTTGCTCAGAGAGAGATGGTTTCTCAGGGACTTCTTGCTAAGAAGCCCCTGAGAAAGTGGATATTACAGTTCGCAAAACGTTAGGTATCTTTTAATGAATGTTCGTGGCATTCTTACCCAGTTTGTTAACAGTTTATTTAGGATATTGAGCTCGTTATTGATTAAAAGGAGGCTACTTTACGTACTAACACCTTTCAACATGCTAATAAAAAGCAGTTGTCGACGTCTAGTATAAAGGGTTTACAAGTAGAATTCGTTTTATATTTATCCTAAATCAGTTATAATTGCCAATGGAAGCCCACTCCATGGGCAGATGGTTGAAAGGTGTAATGCCGATGCAACAGTTCTGAAACAATTAGGCTCGGACCGCTAGTCAGGTTATGTGACATCAGTAGACAATGGAGCTGGACCATGGGCCGGCTACTTCTTCATGTGTTGTGTGCATGGGCTTAGCGATGAAGGAAGCTCGTGTCGCCATGGAGATAATCGTCACCTCGATGGGCCCACGGGGCAGGGGGAGGGTCGGGGGGAGGGATTAGACAAGTGACATCTCTATAAGGTGACAAGCGTGTTGCTCGTAACGCCTCAATTAATTTCGAGCAACCGTCGAAAACACACCGCGCCGTGCCGGGGCGAACAAGTGAACAGCGCGCGGATTCGAATCAATGTCCGAACTCTTTAATTGGCCGGTGAGCGGGGATGCAAATGAAACAAACACGTTGTCGCCATGAGAACGAAGTCTCATTAGGCAGCACGGAATATATTCTCAAGAGATGGTTAGAATGTCTTCTGTCGACGATCCACGAAGCTCGGGGATATAAAGTTGGTAATTTATTTAATTGAATCTTTTGTTCGAGATTTATCAAAATAGTAGTTTCAAAAGTGGGATAAGTATTTTTATGTGTTCGAGTTGCATTCCATGTTATACAGTTGCAAGAAATTGCAAAGTGCATACTTCAATCCTCCGAGTTCCCCAGCTTTGTGTTTGCACTTTATAGTGGATAACTGCTTTGAAAACTCGACCAGAAATAAAGGAATCAGTCTTTATTAGCTTTCCAAACAACTTAATTATACATTTCAGATTAAATGGACATAACTTTCATCTTAGTTTAGTTGGTGCAAAACAGACGATTAAGAGAAAATAGTCACCAAAAGAAGAAATGAATCAAATGAGTTAGATTTATGGTGCACTCTTATTCCTCGCCCCGCCATAAATAATCCTCGATAAATCGCGATACCATCTAATTTCATGTTCACACCTTGGGTTTTTATGCGTGTGCAATTAATTTGTGCATTATCAAAATGCTTGCTGGATACAATCCAAAAGTTGGTTTTTTTCCCCCCACGAAGTTAATAAATAACGAGCCATTCCCAACGCAAAGACCAGAGTGACACTGATTCAGATTTACGGCTCGCAAATTTCCACGCTGTTTCGTATGGGAGCCGCCGAACTGGAGCAACTGCAACACCCACAAGCAGCAAGCTTGGAAAAAATCAGCTCAAACTTCTTCCTCCTAACAAGAGCCTCGGCAATTCAGAAACCACATACATAACCTGGCACCTCCACCGAAAAAACCGCCGAGGCGAAGTGCTGGGATTATAACCTACAAAAACCGATGTCATGTAGATAATTTCTTTAATTCACCGCCGTAATGCGACGCAAAACAGAATAAGACAGTGTTTACTACACAGCCGTGGCACCGCGTCATCTGTGGGAAAATTATACGAGTTTTTTACTTCGTTTGCGATGCGCACAAGCTATATTTCATGCGAGAAAAGCGCATCTTGCATGTGAAATTAATTCAAACACCGGCCACCAGACGCGCACTCTAACCACGCAAGTCTCGTAGGGCACTTTTACCACTTTCTCAATCAACGGCAGTGACATTTATTTGCTTCTTAGAGTCAGAGTTATGTGTACAAAACATGGTAAAACTGAGACTGAGTCAACGCCCGATGAATTAAGAGGCACATTTCGGGTGATTGTGCAAATTCATGTAGAGGAAGGTACGTACATCCTATGTCACATTACCTACATGTCAAGCAGTCGTATAACCTAATTGTTTCAAGACGTACTCAACTAAAGTAATTATAACTAGATTATAACATACGTAATACAAACTTGAACGTAAATTACAAAAAAAAATGACTTCGTAAACGTTCATACTTGATCATTTCGGTACGCGAAGTCTTCAAAGTTCGAGCAGAAAAGCCAGGGACGCGAGGCTAGGAAAAAGAACAGCGCACGCTGATGCCGGGGCTTCGCTGCCAGGAACAGAGACCACGTGACCTTTATCCCGTCTTGCAAGTACGCGCATTGTAATGCACACAGCTGAGAGATGTGCCCAAGCCCGGCTTTTCCCGGATATCCCGGATATCGTATTGATCGCTACGCAAATCTCGATCCACATCAATAAAGTGTGGTGTGTTTTAACCATTAGTTTAAATAGGAAGGGGTTGCATTGTGTTGTGCTTGGGGGGCGGGGAGGGATAGGGGCAGGGGGATGCTAAGCGATCTGTCAGATTGCAGATCGTCTGCAGTCATTGTTGGGCTCGGGGGTGCGTGGCGTGGGGGGTGGCGTGGGGGCTGGGGAAGGTGAGATGAGATAGAAGGGCATAAATCGACACTCTGTCAGGAGCACATCCGACGCCGGGAGGAAATGAGAGCGCAAACGGGAGAGCGGGGCCGAGAGAGCGAACGGAAAATAAAATTGACGCGATCCGTGGCCTATTTCGTCGCGGCTGTAAAGTCGCGCAGGATTCGCGTCGAGATGGCGCACGTCCGAGAGCGCGCAGTCTATCTACAGAGACAATGTCGCATGACGAATGACGACGAAGAAAAGGTGTTGTCCCAAAAAAAAGCATCGGCCGTTTTTGCGGTATCGAATGATTGCACGCGGGCAGCGCATTTCAGTCACCGTTTCCAGGGCAACAAACTAGCTCGCTCCGGCCAATGGCAAGCTGTCCGCGATAAAAACGGAAAACCGCGCACATCTCTCAATTAACGGAATATAACATGTAATAAATCTAATTCCCAAGCCGCAAGACGGAATCGAACAAAACACGAGACTGCGCTCGCAGCCGAAGGTGTTGGTTGACTCATTGGTCCTTGCTCTCGGCAGGCTGTTCGGGCAGGAATACACATGAATCCATCTCTTTGCGGTGAGACGTCGCTCGCTGCAGTGTTACTTGTTGTATAACTCTCGTGTTTCTTGATCTCGCCATACATGGACGCTGCTTTTTACTCACGCCCGTTTGAATTATTTCCGTCGAGTAAAAACGCAATAACACGTCCAGCCAGGCGAACTTAACCAGTCCGTCCGTCCGTCCCGTCAAACTGAAAACGCTTTCCGCTCCGCTCGCTCGACGACGCTATTTCCTGAGCTCGTATTCGGTGTTTCGCCGGGTGTCGCCTGGATTCAGGATCAAAATGCTACAACTCCTTGTCCGCACGCAACTCACGACTCTAGGGCCGGCTCCACGCGCCGGAAACAACTCGAAGGCGCAAGTGTATCGCAATTTTCCTCGGCTTCCACGACGCTTAGCCGATCGAGTCCACGGACCCGTGTTGAAAACAAAATATAAGCTCGCACGGCGTTCCGTAGATGGCCGTGCTGTCAGATCCGGCCACGTTGAACAAGAGAATCGAGGCGTTCATAACATCGGACTCATGAGCTCTTCTGAACCTCGTGAAGAAATCAGGATTGAGCGCACACACGTCCTGATACACAACAGCAACACCGAGATTGATATCGAAGTGGAGTAGAATTCCCTCGCAAGCCCATATTTACATGTGTTGACACTTTGGACAAAACCTCTACATGATTATTTGTGTTGTACGCATCGTAAGGCACTGGGAAGTGCTGTGATGTGGCGTGAGTGATTGGGTTGAATTAGTCTCGGTGAAGCTCGTGTATCTATCCATCCTGTCGGGCTCGGACAACGCGACGTAAGGTGTATTAATACCGCATGTGTGTTGATACCACGAATGTATCTTATGACAGGCGTTATTAAGCGTCTACATGCGTCGCATTGTCACTTACTGATCGCATGCATACAAACTCGTGTCATCGCAACTCGGCACTTGGACTTGTTCCGCCTCGCGGAGATCGCCGAGATGCGGACAGGATAATATAGAGCCTTTGATATCTGGATTTATCGCTTCGCATAAGCCACACTGGTCGCGCTGCACTCAAGGAAAGCTGTTGCTTGACAATCTCTGTCCTAGTAACTCATTTCAAGCCGTTGCCGTGCTTATTCATTTGACTTTTGCTGGCCCCACGATCTATACTCGAGCAAACGTTATGTATGGGTATCGGCCACATAAGTCCGTTACCGTATGAATGACAAGAAATGTGTATATAATGTGCTTGTATGCAAATGACCACGTTGCGAACCTGCGAAAACTTGGTCGTTGACAGCGAGGCGAAGACTTTATGACATACATTACCCGGGGATTTGCTTGCGTCCATGTGCTCGATCAGCCGCCTCATAGTCTCTACCTACGCGTACCGTCATACGTAGGCGTCGGTGCTTGAAAGTGCGATAATTATACACACATTGTATATCTGCAGCAAATAATCGCGTTTGATTGATTAAAGAAAGCGCGAGCTGGATAAATTATTTGGCATTTTAATGTGCCCTCGTAATTAGTGCAGCGACTCGCTACAGCGCAGTTGGTTTCCACGTGAGTGTCTTACATTTCCACGCATCGCCGCTAGGTATGTTTAAACTACAAAGATAAGACGGTCGAAAATTATCCACGGCCTCTTTGGGTGTTTTCGGATTCCGTCTCGAAGTGAGCGATCAGGTGATTGATGTCCGGCATTGTTGGCCAACAAAGCGCGCCCTGATTGGCTCAAAGTGTCAGCGTTTTTTCGACTCTAAGGTGCGAGCGCTATTACATATTAAGCGGGTGGGGGGTTGGGGGGGAGACGGGAGATGGATAGCCGGTCTTGATAATAAATTAGGGGTCGCGCGGCGGGCCCGTCAGGGTGGGGAAGGGGGTATTTCTGGGGGGGCCGCAGCGACAGCCGGCGCAACGCGAGTTAGCGAGAGCTTCTCGGTACCAGGTGGCAGTGCTTTCCCCCCATCCCCCCATCCCGTGGCTGCCTGCTATCAAAAACTAGGGGATATTGCTTTTTTTTTTAATAGCGGCAGTGCACTGTGAAAAATCGTCGGTCAATTTATAATAATTTTTACATGCAGCACTACCGAAGCTTCATAAGCGTTGGGCCCAGCCGGCAGTGAGGGAGGCGTGCAGGGCTGAACGCTGGATCATCTCAAGGCAAGGCGCCGGCCGGCGTCTTTTGTTTCATTACCAAGTGTCATCCGTCACACAAGATGAATATTAATTAAAACGAAACAAGTATCATAATACAGGCCAGAAAGATTAATCGGCGGATTAAATTACTGCATTGGAAAGATACACGCGCTACGTGTCGTGGGTCGGAATGGACAGTTTTTCCAGCGCGACACAACGCAAACCAACAAAGGAGGTTTGTGGAAATTATGTACAACTCTATCCCTCTGGGGGAATTTAATCTACAGAGTGCCTCGATCCATATTGTATGTGTGTACGACAATTTATTTCGTCGTCGACGCTTGTCTATTGATTTGTTTTCGCCATGTTTTGAATTAAATTAAAAAACAAAAACGTGATGTTATTTTAATTCACGGCCCGCGCGAGTGAAAAAGATGAAACACAGACCCCCACAAAGGAAGCGGCGGGATATCGAAACGATAATATTGTCTCGACCATTTTTTTTTCACGCACATTTTATTTTTTTACCTCTTGCTTTATTATGAATCGCACCAGCGAATATAATAAAAAAACTTGTGCTGTCTCTACTCTCTAGGTGTTTGTGCAACAGCCTTCAAATTACGCGATCAACTAGCCGCAAAGATGACTCAATGGTGCACACAGGATCGTGATGCACCAAACTGCACCGTGCACTGCGATGCACGCACGATGCAACTGCATTTTCAACACGCCATACGGAAGGCAGGAAGGCGACACATCCAACAACATGGTGGCACTCTTTACGTGTCATATACGCTTGTATATAACATGCACTTAAAATACAAACTATTACGAGAACAGTGATTCAATCAAATCATTTAAGAGTTTCACTTCCTGTATGTTAATTCCTGTGTTCAATCCTTTAACACGAGCCCATGTAAGGTGTGATAATGCAAGGCATATAGCCGTGCTCTACGTCCACCAAGGCTATATGGAGAGCAGAGCTACAATGGGCAACGCAAAGCAAGCCACACACACACACAGACAGAAAACACACTTGTTTTGGCGTGGCATACGTGATCTTGGCGTACGTTGCTGAGTTATGCACCGCGACGACAAAGCCATTGTATTTCGGGTCCTCGCCACCCCGAAACGATGGTGACGCGACGCGTATCAATATTTTAAACCCATAACACAATCACTGTAATTACGGTGTTCACCGAAGGCGAGAGTTGACGCACAGTGTAAGGTGTACCTATTTGGTCTAAGCTTGGTGTCGTTCGCCCGTCGTCACACGCTGCCTTCATGTGCATGTAATTTACGGGCGTGTCTGCCATTTTGATTAGCAGGCCTCGCGGAGACTTATAGAACTATTAGTGACTGGTGTGCATATATATATATACGTTATGGGGATCTTTATATGCGTATATCAGCCAGCACACGTTAACAAAACGCCCCTAAATTTCTGCGTTATAACGATAATTAATTACGCAATTAGCGGCTCTTGTGCGCAAGCGTGCAGCGCACACCCAGTGCAAGTGGCGTGCAATTATAATGAAACACGTATTGCCATTAAACTCTGAGGTATATTGTAGCGCAATCTACCATCCGAGCGATCCTCGTTGTCAAGGAATTTGCGACTTTCCTTCAGAGTAGAAATATCCCTGAAGCTTTGGCTAGAGATACGAAATTATTTAACTTTACAGATATGATGTGTATGTGTAACGCACTTTAAAGCGATTTACTGGAAGCGCTTTGGGTTCAAGCTAATTTCGCTTGGACGGTTCCGCTTTCATATGAAGATGGCCGCGACCAACTGTCTATTTTATAGGGAATTACTGGCGTAAAGAAGGCGCTTTGACGCCCAGTGTGGTCAGTTTATTTTTTAACTGGAATGTTTAAATTTTTGGCATGTGACAAAATATGGGCGACTCGCAAAACGGGCATTTGTTTTGTGCGCATTTCCGGAGATGTTAAAAATCGCGATTTAGGTAACGCTGTCTCATGGAGCCACTATTTTTCTCGAGTCCGCTTTGACTCCGGGAAAACTATCTCGCAGTGCGTCATGAGCTTCCAAATGACTGGCACGTTTTAATTGGGATAAAACCAAAGCAATTCATAGCCTCGCCTCCGCTTCCGACCAAACCCATCGCGATCTTTAAGACATTGGTCTGAAATGTCTTGTTTAAATTAAGAAATAACAACTCGGTCAAACGATCGCGGCAGCTGACAGCCAATAAGCTGTAGCAGCGACGCTCGACAACAGCTGTCCAAGATGGCGTCGAGAAATAAAGTTTAGAATCCGGTCCATTGTGCGTGCGCACCACGATGGAGCGCTGCGTGCCGTCGTAATCTGGAAGCGCTTTGAATACGCCAAACTAAATCGCTTTGGACAAGTGCATCGCGCTGTTTCAACGCACTTTGGACGAGTTTAGTACGATCTTTGGAATCGCTTTAGACGCGCTTTGAAATCGTTTCCGACGAGAATTTCACGCTATTTCAAACCACGTTTGACGAGTATATCACGCTATGTGGTATATCACGCTCGAAGGCAACCGCTTTCGAAGTGCGAGCTTTATAATACGTGTAGTCATAAAATCAACACAAATGCAATAAATGTGGCGATCGGGGACCAATAGGAATGCTCGGTGCATACAATGTATAAGTTGTCGTTGCATGGTTTCTTAGAAAATCACATTTATGCATACGTGGGTACGCAATTGTGTGGAATAATGCAATCCCAGAGATTATTATTTCTCGATATCAACCATTCGAATAAGTTGTGTGCAAAATCTTGATACAATATCCAGGATTTATTGGCGTGCCGGGACCTGTAAAGACCATACGTTTATATTCAATTGTTTGTGATCGTTTCTTTCAGATGCTAATTTACGATTGTCCGTAATATATTACATCTTGATGTGAATGTCGACAGCTTCCCACGCCGAAGTCTTGGGTTCAATTCTCCGCGCGCCCAGAGTAGTAAAATAATAACAGCCCGTGCAGTGAGCGAGAGGATGCATCATCTGGCTCTCAACTCGCAGCCGGCACGCAGAGAGAAGCAATACATCTAATTGGTTTCACATTAATAAACATTAAACATTGACAAAACGCAATGTTCTCTCCAGCAATCGGAGACGAACTTTGTCCGTCAGTTTTCCACTGCCATAAAGCAGCCCTCGCTCGCGCGCGCGGCGTCTTTGAGTTCGAAATCTGTAATTAATCGCTTTCTCTCTAACGGCGAACACATGTGCGCGATGTGTTATGGACGTACACTGCACAATTACACGATTCGCTGCAAAGCGAAACGATAGCTTCGGGTTCGATCCCCGCCCTGCCCCGTGTTGTCATTACTCGCGAAGGCTTCGGCACTGCCGCGTTGCCCGCGACCTACGCCCGAGTTGGTGCGTTGCATGCCGCACGTGTTTGTTCTAAGTGCTGCCTGCGCACCTAAGTTATGAACGCAACGCGCAAGCCCTGGCACTCGACGTAACCTGCTTCAATAACCTCGGTGTTTAGCCACGTATTGTGTACGCGTAATGTCTCCGCCGGCTTGACTTGGGTGGTCAAAAAGAAGTGACGCTGGCCGCGCGGCAGGCACCCACGCAAAATGCCGGTATGCGCTCGCTTCTAATTTCTATTTTCTAATAAGGCGTCTTGCCCGCGATTGCTGCGAGCGAGAAGCCATTGTTTGCGAAATGGAGCGTGCAGTGTAGCCGTGTACATCACAGCCTCCTCGATATCTCGCTTGCCTGTCGCACAGCCTTTGTTTGCGACGGCGTTGGGAAAAATGAAATAATTCCATCTCGTCTCTCTCTTTCTCTCGTGCAGTGGCGTATAGCAGAGACCTAAACGCCCCCCCCCCCCCCCCCCCCCCCCCCCCCCCCCC
>QKMV01002562.1:0-13026 GCA_003287335.1 Lednia tumana
TATATATTCATTTACTTGTTATGTACCCTATTTCTGACCACGGTCGTGCGGATGTGTTCCCTGTTTCGTTGATATCTCTATCCACAGGGAAATTTAAATAATGGCGGAGAATTTGGCTCTCAAATAACATGGGTCCTTTCTTCGTCAGATACGATTATTTCGGGGCACAGTTGGTTATTTCTTCAACGTTGGGCGCTAGATTTTGATGAAACAACTGCCTTATCATTTTTCAGATTTACCAAGGTCCGGACTTAATTGATGGAAAATTCAGCCGCCAAATAACATGAGCTCTTATCGGTTCAGGATGATTTTGGAAATTTATTGGTTAAATTATCCAAGACTGCATGTTAGATAAAGAGTTAGACTTTTATGTTGGCAGCCACTACAAAGCAAACTTTTTGTACTTGTAATCGAGTGTGACCTGCTGCACTCACAGCCTGGAGGCTTCTAAGCCAAACTAGGCAGTGCAAGTCAAAAGCCACGAAAAATGTTCGCAGTTTGTAAACAATTGGCCGCGGCGTCAACAATGGTGCGCCAAAAGAAGAATCTTAATCCACAAAAACATGGTGCGAGCAGGTCGCAGCCCATCTCCAGCACTCTAGGAAATTGCTCGCTTGTTAAATCTTCAATAATGATATCTCAAAATATAATATGGTTGTTGCATTACACGCCGGTTGCGTTTTATTACCTTTAAATTGGGAAACACAACGGAGTGAGAAAGCGACATAAGTTTAGGTGATCATCGTTCAAGTCACAGCGACATTCATAGTGAGATTAGGTGATAGACCTCACTGTGACTTGAACAATGATCACCTAAACTCATGTCGCTATCTCACTATGTTGCGCTTCCCAATAGAAAGAGTTTTTTGTGTCTGGATCATGTAAATCTCCTAATTTTCCTTTTGTGCACTGTTTTAAGCAGTTATCGTAATTTCAGAAATGTAATATTTCAAATTTTCAACATGTGCTGATTAAGGTCTGTGACGTTCGGAGCCAGAACTATGACTTTCTTACACTTATCTGACCAATCTAGAGGCTGCCATGACAAGACTGCAGTGGAAGCTACGTATATCAACCATGGACGACGTCATCAGCCAGTAAACATCACAGCAGGCCAATTTTGAACACAAAAAAATCCCATTTTATCTTCGTCATCGCTCACTTAAAATTCATTTACGGAGAAGGAAAAAAACTGCATGAGTTTATATTTTTATACAAGCATGCTAGTCGATTAAAAAAAATCAATTGCAATAACCGTCTTTTTTAGGGGTCATTTGCAAATTCTAGCAACTATGCACCTATTATTAGCACAGTTCGTTAGAATTGGAACTTTCAAAGGAACTTAACGCATTGTGGTAACGTTACCTTCAAAAGGTAACTGGTACCTACCTACAAAAGTTCTTTGGTGCCTACAAAGAACTCATTAGTGTAAAATTGAGTGAAAAAGGCTCACATTCCCGGGGATTTTGAAAAGTACCTACCCCACACTTTATTTCACTGAAATGAAATTAATAAACTACCATTCTAGTTACCCAGTGGAGGCTGGACATAGGCCTGGATAGTGTTAGGCAAATTGCTTACCTTATGGCCAGTACAAGTAAATTCAATATTCCCAGTTAGATAGTCCCACACGTAAGCCAAGTCATCTTCCCCACCAGTCACGGCGAAGGTTCCCTCCCCAGGGTTTAGGTTACAACAGAACACTGATCCTGCAATGAGACATACCAACACTTACTACATCTGATCAAGTATTACACCTATCTCCATAGAATATCTATGTAATAAAGGCCCGGAGAAATGTTGCCTGTATGTGTATGTAATGTGTAGGTGCCTTCATTCTCTTATGACCAAAAGGAAACCTCAGCTCTAGCTTACCTGTATGTTTGTCAAATATAAAAGCAGCATCATCTTGGATTGGATCAAGACTTTCTGCCCCTTCAATATCTTGTTCTTCATCCTCTTCCCCCATCATACCTGCCTCCTGTCCTTCCATTTCTTCAGAGACAAATTCGTCAATGTCTTCCTCAAAGAGCTCAAGCTCGTCTGCTTCTCCATCATCTTCGATGAGATTATCGAACGGTGATGATGGAGGGGTATTGGTAGCAACCATGGTATCTGCATTTACCAACAATTAATGCACACATCTTAATCTGTGTTTTGGCACACATGTCAAAAAGGAAAGTGAATCTTAAAAATTTGGTTTGATGTCGTCTTAATTGAATTATATTCAGTAATCTGTGCAATTCATTCCTAACTTTTGTCATTATCGTTTAGCACGTTTTATTTATAGGTTATAGGTACGGCGTGGCTTACGTGTGTAAATAAATATCGATATGAACTTCAACTTTTTTGACAACAAAATAAAAAAAAATACGCGTAGTGCGATAAGAGTGCAGATTCATAGAAAGCAACCTGTTGTCATTAAAAATTCAAGTATTAACCAATGTTTGAAATCTATTACTAACCTGTCAATTTCACGTTCAGTGCCTGTTGCTGATTCCAAGATCGAGTCGAACTTCGAAGTCGAACCGAAGACCTCTGGTCGGCGGCGGCCGCCGTGTTGAATTGTCGATCAGCTGTGACCCGCTTCGAAGTGAGGTTAATGAATGTCACATTATTGCTTTTTGTTCTGAAGCTGAATTAACTCGTGTAAGTGATTCGTTCTATTTATGGTGGCATCAGCTTTTCATAAAACAATGGCGAGTTTCCACAATTTGGGTAAGTTGTAGATAACTTCTGCAAAAAGTCCTAGCAAAGTTAATGTTTGGTAGGTACACTACACTAGAACAGGCTCTATGATGTGACAGAGTTACTAGCATCAAGGACTCAAATTTGCTTTGCTGTTTCTTTTGCATAATGGACGTATCCTCCGTAAAATGAAATCACAAACGTCCAGTCGCAATTATTAGACTATTTAAATTCAACTATTTGTTTCAGTTCTGCGTTTACAACCTCAGTGGCGGCCCTCCGTGCAGGCAGTTCGTTTCAGAAAGCGTATAAACGTACAGAGGCCTGTACCCCCACATTATGAGAGAGCAAAAGTTCTTTCTATCACACTCCCAATTCTTCCAGGTGCTACAGCGACATATGTGCCGTCACCCGACCTGTGCAAGAAACCCATCGAGATGACCAAAAGAAGTACTTTCGTTGTAAGACTTGAAAATAATCAGTTTCAAAGTTCAAGAAAAGGAAATTTTGGAACCCATCGTATATGGAATAATTGTCCTTAGCTACCTGATACTGCTTTATAGCATATCTGGATTAATATTTTATGTTTATTTTATGTTTGAATTAAACTTAACAAAAAAATTAAGCCTAGTCGGTACCCAAATCGACAAAGTTACAATACTGTAATTTTAAGTAATAACATTCTGTTTTAGGACAACCCGTACGAGCACATATTGGCCAAAGATATATTGAATTGGTTTAATCACTCAAAACTTGTAGCTTTCTTTCATACAAACCCCATGTCAGCAGAAGAAAAATTCAAGGTGAGTGTAACATTTCAAAACTTTTTTTCAGTTACCTTCATTCTGAATATAATATGCACTTATGATTCAATTCTAAAAATGTACCTATAATATAACATTTACTTCTATAATTAGATTACTATTGCTTTGAAAAAGCAGAACATGGTAATTAAAACCTACGGCCGCCATACAGCAAAGCTAGCGCTAGAACACACGAGATTTGAATCAGTTCTTCATCTATTCCAATCACAAAACGCAATAATATTCTCGACAAGCGATGATCCTCAAGTAGCTAAGCTTTTGCGGCTGGTCAAAAAGATGCCACAACTCATTCTCATGGGTAGGCATGTTTTTAATTAGTATTTTATTTTATTTAGATCACTGTCACTCATTGTCCTTGTACCTGAGGAAATTACGTCAACTTTTTCCTTTCTTTACAGCTGGTATTGTTGATGGGCAGTTATTGAGTAAAAATGAGCTAGTGCGTTACAGCAACCTTCCAGACTTGCAGCACGCAAGAGCTGGACTTATAACGCTACTGAACGCGGGGACAAATCAAGTGATTAATCATTTGAATTATCATCAAACGACATTAGTTGGTCATTTAAATCATCACCTTGAACTACAGCAGAACCCAAAGCCTATCACAGAAAAAGTTGAAACCAAAACAGAAGAAGCACAAGAGCCAACTTAAACATGAAGCATTACTCGTGAACAAAAAAATCGTTTTACATGCGTTGTGCAAGATATGGGTGATTATGGAAATATCCTGTAGCCTCGTATGTATATTTCAATAAACTTGTGCATAATAGAAAGCATTTATAGTATACAATAGCATTAAACAATTATTGTAGCTGTGAAATTACCGTTTATGGGTAAGAAAATATTGAATTTCTCAATGATAGTTAAATGCTAAGACGATTCTTTGGACGCCAATTCTGCACCTTTTTTAAAGATGAAGATGGTAGATCTTACTGCTCTAAAATTTACATGGTATATGGAAGCCGGGTAAATTTATACAATATTGTGTTTACAAGCAAAACAAGCAATGGTAATTATGACAATTCAGTAGTGACTTGGTACCAATTCAATTAATATCTCGAGGCATTGCACATTTGCAGATCAGCAGATGTGTATTTGGTCCTGGTCCATAGCTGCAACGTTGTAGTTTTCGTAGACACTTTCAGAACTAGAAATGGCACGCTCTAAGACAGGGATATTACATTTACCAATGAGTTCTAACTTGAAGTAGAGAAAAATCAGGAATATTTGCAAAACATTACAGCAAATAATTACTGCTTACTGGATTCTGTGCCTAATAGCCAGTACCTACGCACAGCTGATAGGATCTGTCCCATTGGCAATGAGTCGTGGTTACCGTGGTTATCAATACACACGACGCATTGCAATGCAAATTGCCCAATCCAGGGGTTGTGATCTGTGGTGTGTACTGGTGTCAAAGGAATGTAATGGTCAGAAAACTAAACAGTGCATCTGATTGGCTGGTGCCATGGTGATGGGTAGATGACTGACTCTTGATTGTGAACTGGTAAATGAAGAATTGGTCTTGCTCAATAACTAAGGTACGCTGTGCATTTTTATTACGAAAGAAAAATATTATATTTACATAATTCTACAGCCTTTAAAATTCGATACAGTTATTGTTTGCTGCATGCCAGCTTTCATCGCAATCCCGACAAGCACGTAAGAGCTTCTGCCGCATCCAACTCTTCACGTTGATGACCTCGTGCTGCCCAGTATTCTTTGCCCATAAGAGGAACTTGGCCTGTTGAATACAAAATGAAGAAATTAGGTACCTACCAGCAACAATAATAATTGTTTTTCTGTAAGGCCTACTTATAATCCATAATTTCTATTTCGGGCATCAATAAATGTAACAATTACAGTAAACTACCACCACAAGGTTTCTATATCTACCTATCAGATGAGTGGACTATGTAGTCCACAACTTGCTGTGTGCGGAGTATGGTACCTACTCAAAGTATTCCTAGTAAATCACAAGCAGTCACTTAGCGAGCATACCTGAACTTTCGACTTTTGAAGTTTTCTTTGGCCATACTTCCTTCTTGGCAGTTTTGGTCCAAGGAACGTAGCTTTTCGTAGGCTGAAAATTAGCAGCACTTTCCACCCATTTAGAAAGCAGCTTTGTCTTTGGCGGACAAGATTTGGAACTTTTACCTTTTATTTCATTCGTAGTTTTCACGTCAAGCGGCGTATTTTGATGAAGCCTGGGCTTTTTAGCAAGCCATCCTTCAAATCCCGCACTATTTCGGTTGCCTGTGAAACCATTAACCTTGCTCTCGTGCTTTCTCTTCAATGGGTTGTTCGTCTTACTTTGTTTGTCGTCTTCCACCTCAGTTGAATCTAGCTTCAAATTATTCATGTACTTCTCCATAATATTCCTCTTATACTTGCTTTTACCAATATTTCTGTAGTCAAGTGGCTCTTTCGGCAGCCTTTGCTTCCCGTGATAGCGTCCTTTGCCTCGAATCACGTGACTTTCTTCGTCCTCGGTCGTAGTCGAGCTGACAGTAAAGCACTGCGCCTCGCTCAATGCGATTGGAGCAGAAAAGTCTTTGGCAAGGCCTACGTCGGTGGCTGTTCCCGATGTTAAGTTATTCCCGTGATATAGAACGGAATAACAGTGATCCATTGCTGTGGAAACTGTCATCTCTGGTGGTTCAACTGCATCGTCACTCTCGTCGTCTTCTAAATCTCCTGTAGGAACAAATTGAGTGAAAAACTTGAGCATTGTCGAAAAACTAATCATTCAGGGGCGTCAGCTGTGGGTGGGCTGCGGTCGCCAGTGAAGGGTTCCTACATGGGCAAAAATATATCTATATAGGGTTGTATTATGACTTACACAGATCGAAATTCAACAGGACATGGGACGATACCAGAAAAACGGATGCAAAGTGAAATTAGTGAACATTGGACTATGAAAAGTATTGTATACTTTTGAACGGAAGACAACAATTGACTTGCGGAATCCACATTCCTTTCATGTTGGAAATTTCTTTGCAAATTTTCCATGTACGCGTTATATCTCATTCTCATCACGATACATCAGGCGGCTGAGCCCTGAACAAAAACACAAAAAATGTTGAGTTCGTGGGAATCAGTGACGTAGCTCGCCGTTGACCCACGGACCTTTCCGGGCGAAGGTCTATTAAGTAGGTACCAGTGGCGGCTCGGGGTTAAAATGTTCATGAGGCCACGGCTTTTCAGTGGGGGGGAGGGGGGTAATACATTTACAACAATGGGTCCTAAAAATATCTAGCTCGTGTGGCCGGAGTCGGTTTAGCGCCGGTGCGTAAGTTCACTCGCCTCGGACATTGTTGCCATATTTGCTCAAAAGTACGATTTAACTCATTGGATCGGCCGGCAACGGCAAGCTGTCGGAAACGGCATCCACGCGCAAACCTTGAAAATACATCACAGCCTATAATTCAGATGCCACTGAGGACGGGACGATTTCGCCTCGGTTATCTATCTCAAGTCAAAACGCTCGTTCTCGCCTACATCTAAGACTTGGGTAAATGAAAGAAAAGTGAATCGATAAACATAGTCAGGAGACATGAGTCTTAAAAAATTAATAATCGATAAACATG
Organism: Lednia tumana; assembly: GCA_003287335.1. Lineage (NCBI taxonomy): Eukaryota > Metazoa > Arthropoda > Insecta > Plecoptera > Nemouridae > Lednia > Lednia tumana. The sequence continues at coordinate 7,103 of QKMV01002562.1, forward strand.
TTCTACATATGTCTCTAAGATATTGGATAATGGTTTACCAATGCTTTGAAATTAAATCTGAAATAATTATTGTAAAATAGCATGATTGAGTGAAAAGCTAACTGAGGCCGGGCCTCAGTTGCCTCATCTGACGAGCCGCCCCTGGTAGATACCTATCCCCGATTCTGATGGATCGTTCTGCCTTTTTCGTACTGCCTAGTCTACCTCGACGCTTTACACACTACCTAAATATGAGATACTATGTGAACACAAATAAATCAATCTTCATAAAATTTTTGAGACTCATATCTCCTGACTAATTTCAGCACTATAGTTTTTAAAAAAACTGATAATAACTGGGTTAAACTGCTGAAAACTTCACTGATACTAAACTGCCTTTATCGTAGCCTTATTGTAACCCAAACTACTAAACTGGCAGTTTAGTATCAGTGAAGTTTTCAGCAGTTTAACCCAGTTATAATCAGTTTTTTTTTAAATCAATCTTCAATTTTTATGTTTAAAAACGCGTCCTAAATACCTATACGGAGGCGATACTATATATCAGTGGCGTAGCCAAGATTTGGGGTTTGAGAGGGCGAAAAAATAAATAGGGGCACCGCCCATGTTCTATAAATGTATAGTCCAGTTATTTTAATGAGCCTATATGTGACAATAGCAAAACTTTCTTGCTACCAGACGAATTCGATAGACGATTAGATAGTGAACAAACACACCAAAAAACTTTAACCACTTTGACACGTCTATTAGCGAGCTGAGCTGGTGCAACACTACTATGCGATTGCGACTGCTGTAAGGAATATTGTATAGGAAGTAGGAGCCGAGCTGTTCTCAGCCAAATTTCAAGAATGAACTTGCCAGAGAATTCTACGAAAATGCGTTGCGAGCAGGTACTTGTAACAGGTGGTTTCGATTCGCTCAGTATTCCACGAAGTTTTAACCCAAAGCAAGACCGGCAAGAAGCAAGTGATTAGGGTAGTTAGTTCATACACTAAAACAATCTGAACTTCTCGCGAATAGCTCAACGAGTGACACATTTTTACAAGAAGTGCCATTTACAACCTTTAGGTGATTGCAAAGATTGTAGTATATATTACCCCTTCAGGTTAAAGATATGCCACTCTTTAGTGCCAAAGTGTGGAAGTGTTTGGAGAGTTTGGAACAAAGATTGTAGTATGTATTGGTGATACTAAACGTTCGTCCATCTCACCAAACCTTTCCTTCAGGCGCCCTGGCGTCTGAAAATTCTACTTTTTAATTCTGAAAAAAATAGGGGCAGCCCCCCATCCCCCACTGGCTACGCCACTACTATACATATAAAGCTCTACAATAATCAATATAGGTACTTTAAAAAACTAACACTATTTTGGATGCTTTTAAAACATGTTTGGAAAATCCCGATTATTTTCCACAGTCAACCCAAGGCCTTTAGCATAATTGCTATTGCGCGTCAAATATTGCTTCCTATGCAGACGATACATATAGAATTGAGATAGTTTCGATAAACTAGCTTACAAGAGCGGTGGTTAAGGAAACTTCTTCCTCGTTCAGATTTCAATGATAACAGCTGACCGGTGCGATGGGCAAAAATAATCAATGTAACGATTAATCGACCCACTTGATTGGATTGATCGTAATTTTCATACTTTTTGGAGGATGCGATGTATCGTATGAACCGATTATTCGAATTCACAAGATACCCATCGCTTACGGAAGTTCGGAAACGTTCTGTTTGCCATATTTTCCAATTTGAACTATGAAAAGATGCATAACTACTTACAGTCTCGTTACCATCAGGTTTCCAAGGCCTCACAGCCATATTTGACGCTTCTATAGCAAAAGTTCACGCCTGGAAATGTGCTAAAAATATTTGTTTCCAAAACAATGCTGGTTTTTTATTTTCACGCTCATATATCCGTGCCTGATACAAGTGTTTGAATAATTTACAAATACTAAGATAAATTTCGTTGGAAAACGCAATTAGTATTTCCAACAATGTCATACCTACCTGGACCAACTCAGTAAGTTTTGTTAACAGATGGCCTGGTGCCTATTGTGGTAATTGGTAAGCTTATAAAAAATTCAGTATACGAAACTTTCAGATAAGACCATGGTTCCACGACAATATGAATAAAGAGAACGGAGTCAGCCGGCTCCTTTTCCATCCTGCTTCCTCACTGCTTCCGGTAAGCTTTTCCTAACTAGCAGCAGTTTGGGCGCTCGTGTGGAAACCGTGTAACCTAGGCTATTTAGGTACGAAAATTCTTACCATCTTAATATCTTACCCGAATCAATGAACTCCTTCCTCTCCCAGATGCTGTCGTCCGAACAGATGCTGAAGTGTTCTACGTTGCCCTCAGCTTGCGTATTGTAACTTTTAATGAGGTGACTCCATGTGCGTTGGTCTTCGTTGCCAGCGTTCTTCAGCTTCCGGCGCCAGTTTGCAAACCAATTGCAAATCTACGAAGTCGGATATTATAGTTATTACAGTTTGTGGCATAACGACACACTATATTTCCAACTGGCTCTGTGGTATGCGGGTCATGGCATCGGTAAGTGGTGGGTGATAATGAGGGACGAGGGTGATGATGAATCTAACAAGGAAAATTGGTAACCCAGTGCTGCTATGTAGCTGCAACTCCTATCGCAAATCAACACGGGGACCACCGCTTAACATCCCTTCCGAAGAAGGATGATTACAACTCGAAAACCAGGTTCCTCCAAGAATCGGAGCTGCGGAGAGGTTGTACAGGCAAGGCGAGAGAAGTTGCTAATAATTACTTCCTTTGATTATGTAGGTATGATGATTTGACGATCAACAAACCCTCCAAGTTTCAACATTTCAAAAATTTGTAGGTGGTGTTTAACGACGTCCTGTATTGACAACTGGCCCTGTGGCACTGGTCTATTGGTGGGCATGTAGCCTCCTGTCGAAAAGCACCAAGGGGACCACCGCTTAACGTACCTTCCGAAGGACGGTACAACTCGAACAGCATGGGATTCCTCCACTAATCTATGCTGTCGAGTGGATGGTATGGTAAGGTGTAGTGCATGGAGTGAAGTGGTGGAGTAGTGGAGTGTATGGTCAGGGGAGTGAAGCTGCTGCACTAGCTTTGAATCCCCCACCCTCTCTCTCGAACAGAAATGGACCTTGGTATGAATGGTCACCTATTCAACCTTTGATCAATTGCAATGTTGCGTAACTTCGGTGATCTCACGAGAACCGGTGTATCCAACACGCCAAACAGTTCGGTTAGTTTCGACCTTTCTCCCGAACTGAACTATAGCCTAGGTCTTGGCATGAATGGGCACCCATCCAACCTCTAACTTCGCGCAATATTGATAAACTTAAGTGATCTCACGAGAACCGGTGTCCAACACATGCCTACGCGCTCGGCTGCACAGTGTCATGTTGGTAAATAGAGAGTCAAAAGCGCGAGCAGTATTCAGAGCATCTTTGGAATCGAAGGAGATTTTAATCTAATTTATAGCCCAATCCTATACGGGGTTTGAAATTTTCCAATAAATAATAGATATATGCATTCAGCAAAAAATAGAGATCTCTCGATTACACGATGCATACACCTCCCCATTAAATTACCAAGATCAGTGCAAATTATGTCCCCCTCCAGCTTCATTTGTTTTGGTCATTTTGGACGTGTTCCAAAACAAATTTCTCACCCAAAATCCGCTCACCTGGATGTATGTAAGACCTGTCTGGATAGCCAGACTCTTTTTTTCATCCCGATTAGGGTAGGGATGATCTCTACGGCGAATCAGCCAGTCCTTGAGGTATTTCTTGATCTCAGGTGTGAAGAGACGTTTCGTGTGTCGACTCTCATCAAACATTCGCCTGAACCAGTAAATTATTAATACATCGTGTTCCCCGCGATTAATTTGATCTCATTGCGTTTTCTATAACCATTGCAATTCACTAGAAAGCCCTATAATGCACGCATTGATGAGAGAGTGCCAATGGGAAATGATATTTTTGATTTACTATGTTTTAAAAGTATTTACTGCTATTTCACATTTTCACTATTTGTTATTAAGCTTCTCCATGTTAATCTCATAGGACTTCTCTAAGTGTAATTACATTATTAATAATAATTTTAAAAAAACGGGCTGATTTCCACCGGACCCCAAAAACTATACGGTTTTATTCCAGCACAACTAGCAGAGATGGTGAAATTGTCAAGTCGATCGTTTAGGTTGCAGAGAGGACACAAACAGGCCAAAACAGAGAAAATCCCTTCCGAGATGTGGGTAGATTCTTTGCTGGATATGTAAATTACCGACAATACAAGAAAATACACCCATGAAGCATACCTGTAGCGGTGATTTCGAAGTACTCTTCCCCCTTGTGAAATTCGGGTACTTTTGCGCTGGCTGTAGATACGATCAACAATGGCTGGAGCCATCTTGTCAGGGATCACCGATTTTTCATCCGACGAAGAACTATCTTTCTTCAAGCCTTTTGCTAATGCAAATTCTTGGTCGATTCCTCTGTCCTGGGTATTCTCTTCGCGATTTTGAACAACTGGTGTCTCATTTTGCCGACGAATTCTCTCGGTAAACATTCTAATTCAAAATAAAATTACTATGAATTTTTAAAAAAACTGTTAATAACTGGGTTAAACTATGAATTTTTGAATTATGAATTTATGAATTATTTGTATTACTATGAATTTGCTATCTCAGGTATGTTATGTATATATTTAAGAAAGATAAAAAGCTGTAAGGCTTAAAACAGCTTGAATAGAAGAGATTTATTCAACGTTTTGTCAAGATTCCTCAGGAATCAACTATAAGATTGAACACAAAAATACATGGGGGAAATAACTTGACAGAAACTTAAATTAAGCTTAGGTTTAAGTTACTTAGCCTTAATTAAGTGTTTGTCTTTATTTTTCCAGTGTATTTTTGATTTCAATCCAAGTTGATTCCTGAGGATGTCAAGTCGTTATCTTGACGAAGCGTTGACAAAAAGTTTTATTCAAGAAGTTTTTTAACCTTAAAGCTTTTTATTTCTCATCACTTTGAACTGCTAAAACTTTCATTATAACATACATTTAATACTAGCCTAACGCCCGCCCGATGGCTGGAAGCAAAGATCTTAGGAGCATATTTTACCACCCGGCTTAGCCTAAAAACTTGGACTTTGTCGGAGCGGAAACTTAAATTTTGTTGAATTAACCTTTATTTTCCCCGATGGGCCGGATCATGCCCGGCCCAATGAGTTGAAAGTCTGAAAAAATTGGGATTTGCTTTGACGTTTGGGCTTAGCTTTGGTGTGGACGTAGCCCTCATTAACGGCGTACCATTATGGGCCGGACCATATTTCGGGTTCACCACGAATATTTTCTTTGCGTTTTTTTAAATGTTTCTAAAATGTTACCATCGGGAAGTAATCCGCGATGCAAGAACTAGTTAGAAAAACAAACATCATGTCAAGCCAATCTGAAATTTCAGAACATTTTTGATTCCCCGCCGATTCCCCTGACCGCGGGCAACATACTTTTCGGAACTGGACATAGATGAATCTTCTGAACATAGTCTGAACGTGCAACTATACCGTCATGAATTTAGGTATGAAATCTCAATTTGTCTTTTGGGCGCACTGGGTCGAGACAAACAAGCTGCGTCACGTTGGCAAATGTTTAGCATGGATAAAAATTTTGAATTTTAGACTCGAAAGGTATGAAGACGTATACAGATGTTAATTTGTTGCTGAAACAAACGTGCGTACAAGGAAATTATTGTAGACGGGAAAAACATATTAAAGGTTTTGTTTACGGTTAAAAAAAAATATTTTAAGCTGGCCGACGTTCCGGCAAGTGGTACTTGACCTTTTCAATTCAAAAAATTGGGAACGAGTCACAACGTTACGTGTCAAGAATTAATATCTAATAAATATATATTACATT
>QKMV01002563.1:0-13017 GCA_003287335.1 Lednia tumana
AATATTAGGATATATATATAGCCTTTTTTAGGATATATGTTTAGGATAAATGATTTTGAAGGTTTAAAGGATTATTTGAACTAGCGATAAAAAGTAAATATAAGGATTTAATTTTCATTCTACGGCACGTTACACTATTAAGTTTAAATCGATAAAGAAAAGAAGAATGAAGTAGCAAGGCCATGAAGGCAAGGAAATCGACTCACCGCGTCATTCTTGTCGAGGGCATGATAGACAACGCGATATCCATGCAATCCTGAATGGTTCCGGCTTTGCCAGGAAACTATCACAGAGTATGGTTGGATGTCTTGTATCGCCAGCTTCAATACGAATGGCGTCGAACAGAAGCGAGGGGGCTCTAGCTCCAAAAAGATCTGACCCCGAAGTTCAGGGGGCTGTTCACATCGCAAACTGCGTGTTGTCACTCCAACAAGCTTTTGGTGATCTCGAAGCCATTCCCACAACTCCTGCGAGTCACAGCCACAATGAAGCGGGTTCTCTGCAAGAAAAAATATTCACTTTTATCTCCCATGTGCAGGTATGCTTCAGATATGAATCGATGCTTGCATTTATATTTTAATTCGCGAAAAATATTACGAATCTAAACAGCGCAGTGCAGTAGCCACTCTATGTATTAGGTTATAAAAACTTCGCCGACTTATCAGTGACAATATAAAAGCGAGAGAATATCGTTGCAAAAAGGAGCTGAAAGAGTATTTGAAAGTGTTAATGCTATAACTATTCACTTAATGAGTTCCTTATTTTGCAGTTACCGTGAACTATGATGCATGGTACACGCAATGTATAGTAATGTATAAATATATATATACCAGGGACCCGAACCGAAACCGGAATCGAAACGCGAAAGAATCGGTTTTATTTAGGAAACCGGAATAGGAACTGAAACTCCAGTTAGAAAGTTTATTTGACCTGAGTCGGAATCGTAATTGGATTGAAAAAATACCGGCCTACTCGAGTTGCAAAAGTATGGAAATCACGTTGTTTTGTGTTTTTACCAATATATTTGAAAAAATCTCAGAATCTTTTCGATTTTAGAATGGGACTGAGAAAGGTTACTGAGTGGTGAATGTCGCCGACAGAAAGAATTCGTTTGGGAAAGAATGACTTAAATTTTTATGCGTGTTACCCTGTCATTGAAGGGTTGTTTTGAGCACTCTTGGCACACAAGCTAAGCTTTTTTAGGGGTTAAGCTTAGCAATACAAATGTAGAGAACATAATATTATATTATGCAGGTACACATGCTTATAAATAAATAACAATACACCCCTAGCAGCTCGCATGCTAGCTTGCGTCACTGTCAGAACCATGCATTAACAACATCAATGCACTTACGGCCAGGAAGTAGCAGCACGTATAAAAATAACAATTTTCGCCTTAATTGCTGTTTTATTTTATTTTTGATAGACTCTCGGTTCTATCATGACTTATTATTGGTGTCTAACCACCCTTTCAGTAAACAAGTAGTAATGTGTCAGATATTGATAAGAAAATATAAGCTACCGATTTAAAAAAAAAAACTCTTAGTAAAAGGGTTTAAATGTGTTTAACTGTTGCGAACTTCTAACAAGCAAACTGCCTTAACAAAATAAGGCAGTTTGTTTGTTACAAGTGCTCAGCATTTAAACCCATTTACTAACAGTTTTTTTGGAAACTAGTGCTGAGATTAGGCAGAAGACATGAGTCTTAAGAATTTAATAAGCTACTGATATTTCTTTGGTGAACTGATTTTCCCGAATCATTGGTAATCAGTAAAAAATAATCAGTAATCAGCAACCAAACGAAATGTTGTATTTCAAATGTCAGCGACAAAAAATTAACGCCAACAATTAGGACCGCCTAAATAAAAGAGTAAAACCGCTATGGCAACTGAAATTTTGAAATTGGAATCATTATTGGAACTTAAATTTTGAAACTGGAACCGTTATTGGAACCGGAATTTTGAAGCTGCAATCGAAACCAGACCTGGAACTCGTATGTTGTTTTTTTTTTTCAAGAACTAGAACCAAACCCGTTATTTACCAAATAATCAGAACCGGAATCAGAACCGATATCGATTTCGGTTCAGGTCTCTGGTATAGTCTTTGCTTTAGTTAGGCGTGCATGGAATTAGAGATGATAAGGTTTATATTTATTGAAATCAATGTTTATTTGACAGGACTCGGGTTTTCTACTCTTGTTGACTTGGTAACTGACACGAGCACAGAGCTGTGTTGCCAAATACCAAGTTGTCTCCCCAACCCATCAGTTATAGGTATAGCAAAATGGCATGTGTGGGTTTCATTTGGTCTACGAGATATTTGACAATATAGCCAGACTCATCTGTTCTGATAGATAACATTTCCGTGAAGTTAACATGGATACTTACAAGTGCGAGGATTAAAAGGTACTAAGATTCCGTGCACTCCTAACTAAAGCAAAGACTTTACATACTGCATACGACCTATCACCACTGCGTGTCTACCGAATGAAACACTTTGTTATTTCCACAATACTACATATAAGAAGAAAATATTGCTTACCTTCGGTTCTGAGGCTTCTAATTTGAGTTTCTAGTGGTCGGAATGCATTTAACGGAAGATTCTCCAAATAATTTCGACTTAAATCCAGTAGTCTTAATTTCTTCAGAGGTCTGAATGCATCACTTGCTACCGAAGAAATCCAGTTTCCATAAAGATGCAGCTCAGCAAGATTAGCAAGATAACGAAAAGTCCATTTTCCGACCCGCGTCACTTGATTGAAAGACAGATCCAAGATTTGTAGAGATTTCAGGTCCGGTGGGAATTCTTCTAATTCCTTCAATCGATTGTGCGTAAGGTTGAGCAGTCTTAGATGATCCAATCCTTGAAGACGTTCTTGAGGAAGCAGCTCAAGCTCATTGATGGCGAGATCAAGAGTTAAGAGGCTTGGTAAACTGCGAAAAGCTCCCGGAGACACACGGGAAACACGATTTTGACCAAGGAACAGATGTAGCAAATTCGGGAATGCTTCAAAGTCTTTGCTCGTGACAATGCTCAGGTTGGTGCCACTTATGTGAATTTCCTGCATACTTGGATATCTTCGGATGGAGGAAAGGTCGTGGATGCGAGCGAGCGGGTTTCCGGTCAGGTTTAGCCAGCCCAGATTAGGTAGATTCTGTTCTGACAGCGCCACAGTAGGAATTTGACGGAATCTGTTACACGCGATATTTAGACGGCGCATGGAAATGGCCAGATGGAAAAAGTTGGCAGGAAGAGCAGCGAGTGCATTTCCGCTTAAATCCACGCTTTGCAGATGAGATAAGTTAGCAGAGGCGAAGCCAGACAAAGAGCTGATGCTGTTGCTACTCAGATCGAGTTCGCGGAGTTGCGTGAGGCCATCGAGCTGCGCGAAATCTACCGATGTCAACGCATTTTCGGACAAAATGATCACTTGTAAAGAAGTGGTGTTACTCAAAGATGAGTAAGGTATTTCCTTGAAGAGATTTCTACACAGCCGCAACTCTTTGAGATTGTCCATCCCAGCAAACAAATCGCGAGTAATATGTGTTAGTCGATTACCACATAGGTCTATCCGAACTAAATCCTTGTTTTTACTTAGCAAACTTTTCGGCAGTTTCGTAATTAATGAATTTCCAATAGCTAAGGTCTGGAGGGATGGCAACCCTTCTACGGCGTCCTCTCGGACATCGCTAAAATTATTGCCTGAAATCCTCAATACTCTTAATCCAGGAATGTCTAAATTTGAAAGGGAGTCTGAACTTAATTTATTATGCTCCAAATTGAGTTCGTTCAAATTGTTTAATCCTCGAAAAGCTCCGCCTTCGATTTTGGACACGGAACAATTATTTAAATTTAACACTCGAATTGGCAAACCCTCTTGAAAAATGGCGTCGTGTAAAACAACCATGTTATTGTTTGACAGGTCGAGAGTACGCAATTTCTTCAAAGAAGTTAATGCTCTTGGTGCAATATTTTCCAAGCCATTCCCAGATAAATACAACTCTTCCAGCTCGTGCAGCTGGGCAAATGTGTTCATTGTGACATGTTTTAATTTGTTTAAGCTTAGATCGAGGAATTTCAGAGCCTGCATTGGCTCAAACGCGCGATCTTCAATATGAGAAATACTGTTGTTAGTCAAATAGACTCGTTGTATTAGCAATAAGTCACTGAATAACGCTCGGTCCACGCGCGTCAGTCGGTTGTGTCCAAGCCACATTATTTGAACACTGGATTGGCCGCGCAGAGAATCGTTGTGCAACGATACGAGACTATTCGAGTCGAGATGTATCGACACTAACGAAGGGCTTTCATGAAGAAAAACGTCTCCTAAAGCTGCCAATAAATTGCCCTGTAAGTTCACATGCTGGAGGCTTTGTAAACTTCGAAACGAGCCCGAATCAATGGAACGAATCAGATTATTTTGCAAATGCAGTTCGAGAAGAGATGGCAGTGGGTCAAAGACACCTCTGCTGATTCCTACGATCTTATTATTTTGTAATCGCAACTCCCGTAAGCTCTTGACATTATCAAAAGATCCAGGCTCAAGCCCCGTGATTTTGTTACCGTCCAAACTCAACGAGGTTAATTTCACGCTTTTGGCAAATAAATCTTTCGGAAGAGAGCGTATGAAGTTGGCGCTCAGATGCAATTGAGCTAAATTTGGTAGAGTGGAGAGTGCATCTGAATCCACTCGACGGATTGCGTTCTGCTGTAAGTAAATCACGGTTAAAAGAGTTGAATCCGTGAACGCATCACCGGGGATTTCTAAAATATTATTTTCCGACAAAAACAGTTCTCGCAATTCTGGCAGATTTGCAAAAACACCACTGATATAATGAACGTGATTGTGGCTCAAATCTACCGTGCGTAATTTCTTGTTCGCTTGGAAAGTCATTCCGTCCAAAAACACCATTTTGTTGTGACTCAAATCAATTGATTCAATTTCAATAACTGAAACAAATGCATCCCTGTGGACTGTTTCAATCGCATTGTAATACAACGACAGGGTTCTCAGGGACGGTAGGGGCCTGAAGCAATCTTCTGGGATCGTTTCAAAGTTATTCGAACTTAAATCTAAAAACAGCAAAGCATCTAAACGTGAATAACCGTCGTCAGGAATCGAACCAATTTCATTCCAAGCCATGCGCAGCGACCTCAAATGTTCTAACCGTCTTATCGCTGGCATAGGGAAGCCTTTCAATTTATTCTCAGCAAGGTCCAGCTCTGTCAGTGATTCTTCCAAGCCAGCGAACGCATATTCGGATGTTTTTTGTAAAACATTTCCTTTCATGTTCAGTTTAATGAGCCTCAGACCGTAAAAAGAGTAACTAGGCAAATCTACGATTTCATTCGACTCGAGGTCGAGCGCTCGGAGCTGTGCCAAACCGGATAGAGCTTTTTGAGGAACTTGCTGGAGTTTACCGGAAACGATGCTTAAAGATTCTAAACCTGGCCGAAGCGTGACAAGACTATCATCTTTAAGCTCTTGAATGTTGGAATGTGAGATTTGTAGGTGATGGATCGTGGTTTGTACAGGGAACAGATCAGATGTGAGTACCGTCACCGTACGATCGAGGTCATACACGCTAAGCGACTTGATTGGTGCAGCCACAAGAGAAAGTACGCCGTTGAGCGAGTCCGCCGAAGCACCCGGACATTCGAGGAAGATGCCATCTTCGAAGTGGTAGCACGGGCAAGAGGGGTTGATTGTGATGCTGGGACACTTGTTGGTGGCGGCTGTAGTCGCACCATCGCCGAGGGTGAACGGAAGCAGGGTGGCCAATAGTAGGAAGAGCAGCGAGAGTGGTTGGCGGGTAGAGCCATCGGGGCAGGCGCGCAGACAAATCATCTCACCGCCATCTCGTGAGCCCTCGAGCCAACGGCAGAAGCACACTCACTCACTACTCACTCACTCGTTCCTGGAACATTCAGAAGAATAACAGTACCTACTGTTAGAAAAATAACATTTCAGGTGTTTAGAGATGCTTACGAGTCACGATAACAAATTACGTCAATTACTGCCTCACATGCATGTCTGAGGAAAAGTCTATCCAGGCTATATCTAGGCCGAGGTTAAAAAAAGTCAATTTTTTCAGCTGAGCCGTGCTGTAAGCCTGGTTCCACTGTAAAAACAATCTACAGCGTCTCTCTGTAACAGGCTATTTCTTACAGGCTTTACTCCCTAATCTCAAACGTCTACGCTTTCTTGCACAAACCTTGACGACAATAAATGCTTAAGCATCCACGCTTACTTGATTTTGAAAGAAATTACTATCAAGCACTCTAGATGTGTGCAATAAAGCGTAGAGATCCTTATGCCTAAGGGTGGAAAGCTCATGAGAAATAGTCTAGGGAATGGGTTTAGATAGGCTATTGTTATATAATCATGCCGTTATTTGTGTTTCACAAAATTTGGTTCTTTTTACGTTTCCACACCGTTTGAGCTGTTGTAATTTTTTATCCTGTTAAACATTTGCCAACTTTGCTGTAACGTGCGGGTCTCGGTCTCTACACTCAAAAGTGGGCCCTTTTTGGAAGTATTTTTGGGTAACTGGGATTTTTTTACCTTAATTGATGGCGGACGTTCAACGTTCTAACACATTTATGCCCAGTTCAGAAAAATATGAATGCCCCCAGTTCAGAAAAATATGAATGCCCCCAGTTCGGAGCGCCGGCGAACTGGCGATTTTTTTAGGGTATTTCTCGTGCAGTTTTGATCAAATTATGATTTAAATGTATGGAAAAATCATTTTAAAAAATTGCACTGGAAATATTTCGGGAAAGTTGAAAAATTCCGTAAGCAACTTGCCCCCACTCTGTACACCAAATGGGTCCAAATATTATGAATATTAGTCTCAAGTAATATTTTTCCATCCAAGACACTTGCGGAATACTAACAAGTAAACCACAAATGTTTAATGTACCTAAATCGTGTGTAACAAATTTTGAAAAAACTTGTAAATAAGTGTAAACACCCCGAAAAGTACAAAAACTGATAATATTTACAATTTTCCCTCTTAACTGAATAAAATCCCTCGTTGTAATCTTTGGCGCGTGGACATTCGATAAATATAAGTCTCATTGCGATCGGACAACTGATTCTCACAAGGGATGTGTGTGCGCGCGCTCATTTACGTTCGTTGCTGACCGAATTTTACAATTTTCCTGATATTTCCCGGTGACATTTCTTTAAGATTAATTTGTCACGGCTTAAAATCAACTTTTCATCAAAATGGCATAAAAAAAAATAACATGGAGGTATCTGCTCCTTACCTCATACACGATGTATAAGAATAAAAAGCCGAACTTGACACAATTCCGACTTCAAAAATGCACATGTTAAAGAAAAGGCTAAAAATTACAAAATATGAAATTATTTAGAGAATACATAAGTGTCAAAATGAAAAAAATTGGTGAGATATTCACGGTCAACGTTTATAAATACATTCCAAGGGTTTGGAATCTCTATTAAAGAGAGGGGTACTAAAATTGCACACAACAGTGACCGCCTATTTTCATGCTTTTAGTACTTTTTAATTTCATTCTAAACTAAGGGTTGGTTTCTAAGATTATTTTCAATTGAAACATTTAACAGTTGCCTTGAAAAGATCATATCAGTGGGTCGTTAAAACAATTCCAGAAATCATCCCTCATCTCAGAACGGATTAAAAAAGTACTCTATGCATGAACAGAGGCATTCACTGTGTGATACAAAATAATGGTGCCTCTATCTTTAAGAGGAGTTCCAAAACGCCTGGAATGTCTTTTAAATTTTTGACCATGTGTATCTCCCCCATTTCAAATAATCTTTTGACAAACACATATTCGCAAAGTAATGGCTTCTTTTGCAATTTAAAGCTTATTCGTTTACATTTGCGTTTTTTACTTGGCGGAATTGTGCCAGGAACGGTCTCAAAACACGAAATAAGATAACAATTTATCCTGGCAGATTGTAGGGGCACAGATGTGTTTCTACCTGTCACTTGAGCTCATGCCCTGCCAATTACGTTAACTATGTTTCAAGATTTTATAGATAGACAAGAAACGTGAGAATGGTGATAAAATATCGACATGTGCTACTGTCATGTGTCGCTCCCATTAATCTCCCCCCGTCGATGTGTTAGATCGGCGCACGAAGAGATTGCTTGCGTCTTTATTCATCAAATTTCACACTTAACCAGCGGCATGCGTCACTCAAATCTGTGCTGCTTATCTATTACCCTGAAAAGATATCGCTCCACGCTTACATTGAGTGGCATCATCGATCAATCTCTCATTATTCCAACATTAAAAATGTATTCTCTCGACAGTAGCAACTAACGACTTGTGAAAACCTACAGCTTCGTTATTTTCTGTGAACAGCATGGAATGCTTTCATTTTTCGCGGATTCAAAATCAAATAATGAAGCCATGCCATTCGACGAATATAATATATACGTGTGCTCTCCGTGCCAAAACACTGAAAACTCTTTCCCCTGAAATGTATTGTTGAAAAAGCTGACAGAAGCTGAAGGTTCGATACAAGTAACGACACGAGGTGAAGGGCGCATCTTTCATCTTGCTAATTAGCAACAATATTAATACTCTTTTTACGTTCCAATGTTGTTTTGGCCTTTTACCAAGAAAGACTATGGTGCTTTCCTGTTTTTCAGATGTTTTATGTTTGTTTCAAACATATTTGCTCTGTCGCATAGAAATAGCAATCTTTGAAAAGGACAAAAAGGTGTGACGCAATGTGTCCCACGCTAAATACAAATCACATCGAGTTCAAAACTTCAAACAAAAAAATATCTGTCTGTCTGTGGTGCTATTGTAGAAGGTCAGACTGACAACCACAAATCCATCGTTTTTCCACTTGTATCTGACTCAGCACCTCCACTTAACAAAATGTCTCTAAAACGACCGACATAACTAATTTTTTACTAGTCCATCGCCCGGTTTCGTTATATTTGTCATGCTCTTTTATTTTTTGACAAGCATATCTCAACATGGCCTGTTTCACTGTGGTGCTTTTGTTGACACAGTAGGTGTCATACTTGACACTTATCACGTCCGTGGTGTGGGTCGTTTATGACACACCCTTATTAATGATTTCCTTTCACATTAAAATATCAATCCAATCACTGGCAAAAACATGAGCGACACCCTCGAAGTCAAGGTCCACTTTATGTTTGTACTCCATATCGTACAAACAGCTTAAAAATTAACAACTTCTCTTAGTACCAAATTCTTTTTTTAATTTTTTTGTCTCAGAAACCATAAAGGTTGGCTTCGAAAACCAAACCGAATCTATTGATGGCCTTATTTTCTGCTGTTGCTATACAGAATTATTGTATTACATTTTTTAAATTAAAGCATTCATTTTAAGCAGGGAGTTCGTGGACGGAATAATTCGAAGACGCACTTTTCATAAATCGTTATTTTATCTCATTAATTTCCTTTTTGTTTTATTTTTGTTCACTTCCGTTAATCTGTAATTAATTTGAGTCTAGTGTTTTTTTATTTGCACACCATTCTTCGCCTCCTTTCCCTTCCTGCTTAAAGCAGCAACGTCCAATCGACCGACGCTGTAAGTTTGCATTTCCATCACTAGCTTCCGTGAGTATAACCAGATTATTCCACATCGTTACAAAATACTATACGAAACCATACACTCTGAAAAATGAATCTATAGAAAATAATAACATATTCACATTTATCAAAAAAGTAATGACAATTTAAGCATGTGTAGGTAGTTACAAAATACGATTCGGGAGAAAAAGAAAAGAAATTAGCTAAATCAATTTACGATGGAGTTCTAAGCCAGCTTCTGCGTCTTCGTCATGCATTTATATTTATATTTTACATTTTATTTGGTGAGTTTGCCATTCACTCAGCATGAGCAAGAAATGTAGTGAATTTTTATTTTTTATTGAACTTCAATTAACTCTCAACTTCTTATCGCCGTGTTCTGACTAACATAATGAAATTACAAAACGGTAATAAAAAATGAATAGCCCCTGAACGCAACCCGCAGAGCAAATTCTTAATTCTATTACCTTAGGTGCCTTACTCTTTACACACCTATTATATGGGCTGTGAAATTTGAGATTACTTTCACAGTATTGTACCACATTTTTTTGACATCTCTGATTATTTTGGAATGTAAAATAAAATTGATAAAATAACAGTTACGTGATTGCCAATTTTAAATAAAGGAAAACGAGTTTACAAAATGTACCAAAAATCGAGCAGTTTGCTGCCTGTGTTCTCGTTCGTTGTAATTGTAAACAGGAAGGTACACATCTATAGGTATGGTAGAACATTGATGCTGTCATTCCACAAAATATGATCGTTTATGCTTTTCAAATGCATTGACATTATATCGCATGATATGGAGGATTTCAATTTTTGATTCTGTTATTTAGTGTTTGTGAGCGTTTTCAAGTCATAATACATTCCTCGTTTGTGCCTCCATTTAGTTGAAATGTTTGCCTTTCAACTTAGCTTGCCGTGTTTGCATTGTAAGCAAAACCTGGAGCGGAAACTACATATTGGGTGGATTTCCAGACATCTCACAGTTCTGCGTTTTATGCTTCAGAAGAATATGGCGAGGAGATCTAATGGTGCAGAGCTTCTTTGCACCGTTTGCTACAAGGTATGTGTAGCAAAAAATGTAACGTATGGTACATAGGTAAAGTCGTGTCTTTATTAGGGTTGCATCGTGAACCATGATATCTCCCTTCTCCTACCTAGAGGGAATATTGATACCCTAACTGAAGATATGAGTAGCAATATTTACTCCATCAAGAATTGAACTTGTTAAAACATGTACGCGACTTGACTGTAAAGGAAATATCAAAATAAACATTCCCAGTCATCACATGCGTGTAATAAGTTGTACATTATCTACGAGGATTGTGCAAGAAAGCCGTAGTGACACTGTGGTTAGGGGAGAAACATTAAAAATAGCCTGCAGCTATACTTTTCAAATGGGGTGTCGGAATTATTGGCATTTTCCCCCTCAATGTGAAATTCAATTTCCGGGCAAATGGTGTCAGTGTCAACCTCTTGCGACCATACTTGAGCTCGAGCTGATAGCACAGCTTATTAGGAGGGGTTAGAAATATGGAATTTTGACAGCCGTGCCCTTTGGTTGAGATACTATCCTTAAGTCACGGTTGAAAAGAAATTGTCGATGTCGTGACTTGCTCTGTCGTAGAGGAACTAGCTAGCTCAGCCTTTGCCTGTAGATATCAAGAAACACCGCATAGTGGTGACTTATGTTTTGTTTTCATATTTTTCTCGTTGAAAGTACCCTGATGTAGGCCAAACCATATTTCCTGAAAAGTTGGTTTTCAATTAAGCATGACGAGTCAATAAACGTGACAATAAAACTGACAATTAATGCGTCAAGAGAAAAACAGGAAGCTGCATTTCTGTGATAATTTCCGCTCGTGTCGAAAGAAAAGTTTGTCGCGCACCATTGGGGGATTAGAATAGTAATAACGATTTTCAATTTTAGCTATCCGCTTTTGAAAAACGCGTTAATATTTGCCATCACTGTAATGTAACAGGAAATCACGGAACCAGATTATCCGGTTGCCATGGGATCCAACCATGGGGCATCCGATCGAGAGGAGAGGAGCTCTCATGGAGCTTCCGGTAGTTTTTCAAAACGGTACCTGTGCCGGTGCGCATGCTTAACTTCCAATGTAATGCAACTGAAAACTAACAAACTAGACAAACGTTAGTCATCAAATTATAGGCATCGCTGATCGTATTGCATCATGGTCATCGCTTTTGAGAGATTATTGTTGCATTATAGATTTGTACTCGTACTCGTACTTGCAATCCCATATTGTATCGTCCCATACTTAATAAAAAGTGGTGTAAACTCACAACCTATAATTCCGATGGTTCGGTATAAGTTGTCAGTAAAATGTTTATGAGAGTGAGCGAAGCGTCTTCCATTGAGCTGTAGGGGCACTTCATTATTTTCTTTTTTCTTCGGTTTGTTTCTTTATTGGCGCTTCACAGACTAGACGGAATATTCGATCGAGCTGAATGTTTTGCGAATACTGGCCCTATACCAACTTAAATGTGTTACATTGTTGAGCCCAAGCGGTTGAATAGTTTTTTCATAAAAAATGTTTGGAAATCTCAAAATTCCCTTCAGAATAACATGGGACAGCTTTAACAATTGAAATTGTGTACATAGCTACTACAGAACAAAGCCTCCTCTGTTATTGTTGAATTTGATTTAATCAAGATTACTGTGATTTTTTTTTTTAATTCCATCCTTCAAACGATTCATTATACTGTTAAAGTCGCCGCGAGCTCTTTAACGCGACACTAAAGTGCATATGCCTTTTCCTAGTTTAATTTTATTAAACTTGAACTAAATATATACTATTCAGAACATAACTTCTAAGAATTTTTTTTTTAAGATGAATCAGTTTTAACAATTATGAACGGAAAATCTTAAACGTTTCATTTAAAATGAAGTAGGTAATATTATTCCTCACCAAAATGGGCTCTGAATTCCTTTAATACTATAAAATGAGTTTTCAATAAAAACTTGCTTAATTTTGAGTGTCTAACTGAATAATGATCAAGTACGACTTCGTTCACTCTAAACAGTTTTTTTTTTAATGTAAAATTTTGGCGTTTTAATTAATTTTAATAGGGGAGTTGCAAAAAGTCGCATTGATGAAACAAAATGGAAAAAGCGAAGGGGGGGGGGGACTCGCTTTGTCACATAGCTTCCAAAAATGACTAGTCAATTCCTTTTTTGACCCTAATTTCTTTGCAAATTCAAGCCAAAATTGGAAAAACTGTCAAAATGTTATACTTTGCCCAAATGTGGGACATACTATGTACTTTTGGTTTTGAATTACTTTTAATAGAAGTTCGAAATGAAAATGGCTTAATTGTAAAGCCTGCGCAGGTTAGCTACATACCAGACGTAAAGAAAAACTCTTAAAAAGAGCCAAAGAGCCGTTGGGTTTGGGTGGAGGGTGGTGGAGGGGGGGAGGG
>QKMV01002564.1:0-13016 GCA_003287335.1 Lednia tumana
TTAAAGTATATTCAGAAATTAGAAATGGAAAAGCCAAATTAGGAGACGCTCTGAAAAGTGGTCTCGTTGTGTGGGTATAGGAAAAGCATGAATAGAAAAGGGAGAAAGACGAGATGGAAGAGTTCCAGCCATTGAATTGAATCGAGCAGCAGACTTGAGCTTAAAGCGGGAGGAGGTCGATTTACAAGCGAAATAAGAGCAACATCATGGCGTTTTTCATCACTTAAAGCGAAGACTCGTAATGACCGCAAATACTTTTTCAATGTAGACTTAACCAATTTCCCGGAATTAAAAAAGGGATCAACTATTAGAGCTTGAATATCACACGTTTTGCTGTACATGAAAAAACTGTTTGTGGCATTAATCCACCTGGAATTTTCCTATGGTACGCAGAATGGTTAAGCGTTGTATAATTTGGGTTTTAAGGGTTCTATTAAGTGCAGTGCACGTATTAAATGCGTTATCACAAGCAAACTCGAAACTTTTTTACTTACTCTTTATCAACAGATGCATGGGTATCGAAAATGAATCTTGCTACATCTAGACTTGACACACCTACTTGTGGGGTAAAACTTGCTATCATTTTGCAGGGTATCTTTATTCGTTCATTTTATTCTTCAAGAAGAAACGACATACATAATAAACGAAAATTATTCTACGTCTGCAGCCTGGTAAGTGTCTGTTAAAACGAAAATTGGCGATGCAAGTGCTCTGTAATTGCTCTATTAATTGATTTTAAGTTCAAGATAAGAGTTTCCACTTCAGAAAACGAGTGCCGTTTAGTTTTTCAGAGAAGAATAGCAATCTATAGAGTTAAAAAAAATATCAAAAATATCGCAGAGATGCCAAATGTTTCTGTTAAATGTGAAAGGACCTGCAACCATTCTCACAAATTACCTACACACAATTTCACAAACGGAATAAAAAATAAGGTAACGTAATTACAATAATGCTCCTCTACATTCTCCATAAACTAAACTGAACACCGTTACCAAATTACACGCTTTATACAGAAAAGTACCAAATCTCATCCCACAGCCTAGCTCGACCTTAGCCAAGCGGTTAACTTTCGTCCCAATGTTCGTATAATCATAATTTCATTATCATTTCTCCCCTTCAACAGTTCGACGTAAATTGTAATAAGAAAGAGCTGGGGCCGGGGTTGAACTGTTGGCAAAGGTAGATCGATATGAGTCACCCCAAAGTCAGCCTCCCTTGAGATGGGGGTGTGATAATGCCCCCCCCCTCACTACCTCAACCGCTAGATCATAATATGAAGTCATGAAAACGCATATCAAGAGCGCGTGAAGCTATTATAAAAACAGTTTGAAAAATTAACAACACTACGTTAAATAAGTCTGTCTGTTATCTTTTAGTTTATGCTGTATGTTACTTCAAAAATGCCAATGGTTCACTGCAAAATCAGCGACGCTTTGATGGCTATTTTAACTTTGAAAGTAATGTATCGGATATTTAAATTCCATGGTGATATGCTATTTTATTAAAGTATCGCGTTTTACATGAAGCATTCGATGCTAATAATAATTTACAAGAGCAAACACCTCGCTTGTGAGAACACATATGAGCACATGCTAGACGCAGCCGACAGGAGAGAACCAATTAACTTAGAACATCCAATTAATACGGACAGAATCCGATAGAACCACAAAACGAACAAAGACCATGATTAAAATCAAATTTAGATCTGCTTTATCCTCGAGGGGCATTCGTAACTGTTCGAATTGCAAATCCTCGACCGTATTAATTGCACGGATTCTTGCAGTTGTAGCTTGCAGGTAATTTGTAACAAGTTTTAATTTCAAGTGTCGAGTGTTGGCAAGGAATCGTAGGGTATGCCAACTATGCGAATGAGAACTCAAAAAGTCAAATTAAAAAGCTTGTATGTTTGGAGTTTGAGTTGGTCTAGCTATGGTCTCATCCCACAAAGACGTGCAACAAATAAATTCATTATTGTAGACATATTATGCGATTGTCGTGAAATCTATCAATATTTCTGTAAATAAATATTCAAATTCAGAGTTATCGAATGTTAATTTTCTGAAAGTTTAAGCAATGGGCTTTTGCCGGAACAAACGTGTGTCTAATATTACTTGCATTTGTTGTGCAATACATTTGAGGTATCTTTGTGAATAATATCTTTTGCGTCGGGTTTTGAATTGACATAAATCGTCGTTCTAGTCGTCACGAAAAACACAAGTTTGCACACGAAACACGTTGTTCGTAAGTTTCAAGCATTTCACCCCACATCTAAAAATTCATGCAACCAAATTGTATTGTAAAAAATTCATGAAAAGAAGAGAGCGAAGTTTGGCAACGCGAAAGGCATTTTTCTATTTGCCAAAAAAAAGTTCTGATGTACTGTTGGATCAAATTATAACATCACGCACAAAATTGCATTGTGTTTGAATATCATCGACGCTTTTTTCGCTTTACAATGTTTCACTGATATTTGCAGAATAAAATGTGTAAGCGTTCCGATGAAAGCTGCCTATCGCAATTAGCCATGCCATGTGTATTCGGTTGAGCTTCGTATGCTGGTTCGGTTTCTGCGAGCCCTCATGAGTCGCGAAACATAGGCCGCATCCGGGCGAAACAGACTAGTCGACCAAATTCCAACACTGTTTACTTCTAAAGCGATCTTTGGGGACGCCGATTTGTCTGTCAGATCCGATGTTTGACCTTTTCGTCAACGTCGCGCTCGTCTGAGAGCTTTTTACTGACCTTGACATTATGGCAAGAAGCTTTAAGGCAAATCGATTGAAGACAGTTACTATTTTGCACTTATGCTGTTATATCTCCTACATATATATGAAGTGCTGTATGAAGGGGCCCGCTAAACAAAGCGAATGTGATTACTATACAGGCGATCTTGTATCTTACGATGATCCTGAAAGATTATGATGGATGCTGTTTATGTTTGGACAGTGTGACTGCCTTATTTGTGTGCATTAAGGAAAGCCTTACGAGATCTTATAGTGTATACTGTGAGAGAGCATACTGCGTTAAACACACAAAATTTTGCCCTCTAGCCATACCTTTATGTGCTAAATGCACCAGCACCCCTAGTGGAAAAGTATGCTCTCCCACTAAAAAGAGTGTATTTATACGCAATCAGATAGAAAGACCGTGAATTTTGGTGTTACAATTTGGTAATCAGCCATGGCAAAAGTTTCAGGATTCACGGCACAGTGTCTCCACCAAAACTAACAAAAAATGCGTTCATTTCGCTTCTCTCTGTTTAACTTTTCCAACATCAGTAGAGAAGATCAAATTGTATTTGTGCGGCAAACGGATTTGGTGTCGTACAAATCCTACCTGATCTGATAGACTTGACGCACGTAGTTCGAGGGAAGGGTAGGCCGGGAGGTGGCGGCAAATGGAAGCGTCGATGGGCCTTGGTGAAAAGCCTCGTGTGAGTAGTTTTCTTCCGAGGTCGTTTCGGTCCACTGAGTGGCACTCGTCACTGGAAGTCACATTCACACACATCTCCCCCCAAACCAACGTCACACTCAGACAAGCCCACATGACAACTAAGGAACTTTTCCTGTATAAAACTTAAAGAAAAGCTAGCTTGTGAGAGAGAGAGAGATAGAGAGAGATATAGATAGAGCGATTCGAGTTTTATGACGTTACCGAAAATACTTTGTCAATGGAGTTTGATTCTGTTATACAAACTTGTGTCAAATAAGATGGCCAAGAATAAAAGCGGCTTGGTACTTATAAGTTTTAAATATAATTTCCTCGGAAACACCCCATGATTTTTGTGTGCCTTGTATTCCAAAGTTCTCCGCGATTACTTGTCTTTATACACTTTTTTTTTTTGTGTTTAGCTTGTATTAGCTTATATATACTGTATTTAAAATAGACACCTGGAGAAAGTATACTCAGTTTCACCCGCGAATATGTATGTGTGTATGATGAAATTTGGCGTAACATACCGGGAAACATAATAATATGCAAAACTGCTTAATAATTATGAGAAATGGTACCTACGAGTCCCATTTTCCGCTACACTGCGTGCGCTGAGGTTACCATGAATAACGTTCTAAATATTATGCTGACCGTGCAAACTGATATCTGCAGTTTGGACCATTCGCTAATTTTCCTAAACACTTCTGGTGCTATAATTTAGCCGGCTATGATATCTAATAAGCAACGCAAAATTATTCCATACACGCCATGGAATTCATGAAAAATAAAGTTTCGTTGACAATCCACGTATGTGCAGATCTTCTACACCTAACTAGGAAACGTTGTGTCGATGAGCGAGCTCCTACGCGAACAGTTATATTTTAGAATTTAAAAAAATGTTAGTTTCGTATGATAATTTACGTCCTTTTTTGGGTTCTCCTTAACGCTACTCAAGAAAAATAATACACAAGGCTTTAGAGATTCCCCATGTTAATTTTATGGGACTTTATTTTTATTTTATTTTTGTATTAGAAAACTACCGGACCGATTTTTTTTAAAAACTATCCGGTTAAGTTCTGGAAGTTTGCAGGTATAATACAAATTTGAAGTTTATTGGACCTTCCGTTTGGTCTTTAAAGAGGACACAAAATAAAAACTAACAAAAAAGCAAATAAACAAAAAAATCAATCAAACAAACAATCAAATAAACAAAAAACAAACAGCGAGACAGACAAACAAAAAAACAACATCGAGCAACAATAAATATAGATAACTAAGAAACAAAAAAAGAAATTTTATGTAGTCACTTCGCACAAAAATCCACAGCTTGGCTGGTTTCTCATAAATAATAAAAAAAAGCAGGGGATCAGTGGTCATTGCTCACTTTGAAACTCTTTACTTCTGATTATCTTTACCCAATACAAGACAATAGCCATGTCTCAAGGAACCAGACCGCTACATTCACATGGTTCGATTTCGTATTTACTCACACGATTAAATTATAATCAATTTCCACGATGCCACTTCATTTGACTATCTCGTCTTCAACATTTGAAGGCATATAGCAGCGAATACCTTCTGTGCACGCAGTTGATGTGACTTGTTTAAAGGCAATTTCGTAATGATGTTCCTCGAAAAGCAATTGAGAATTCTCCGGGCGTGCTGGAGGTGAAAATTAAGTTATGATACATGTGGCAGAACTCTCTTGTGCGCTCAAGCAGACTGCCAGTGGCGTCACTGAAAAAATCCACCTCTATGTGAGAGAAAGAAGAGAAGTTGGTAGGTAGTGCGGTGGAAACGCAACTATCAAAAATGATCTTTATTTGACTTTTGAACTTGGGACGAAAATCTGCACAGAAAAGTTATCAGTGGTCTACGCGATGTTTACTATGCATCTTTGTTTGACTCTGCTATAATACGCAGGATACCACTAAAGCTTTATTCGGACATTGTTAACCGTTTCTTAGACCAAATTACCTTTAGCAAATTTACGTTCCGCATTCAGTATTTTTACAATATGGGAGTCATCATTTAGCGATACAGCCTTGGGAGGTTTACAATATCTGGTTATGTGTTTTTAGATCATTATTTGAACCAAAACTACGATTTAATAATACATTTTCCACACTTTTTCCTACAAAGCCAGAACACACCTCAGGAAAAATTATTTTAAGCGTCGTTCAATCTAAATAACTTAATAGATGATTCAAATTAACATATGTGAATAATAAACCAAAATATCAAGTCTTAAATCAGAGACCAAAAAACAATTTTTATGTGTTATGTTGCCAATCTTTCATTCGATCTTAATTTGGGAGTGATTGAATAAAGTTTCTAAAATTTGCAGTACGAGTTAAGGATTCTAGGATTCATCACTTTTTTTACCTTTTCTCGTAATTATTTTTATAAAGTGGAACATTATATCGGGGATGAAGCTGAAGCGTTGTGAGGTTCAAAAGATTTAAGTGATCCATCATAATATAGGATTTTAATATAAATCTGTACTTGAAAAGTTTATCTATACCAGATTACCTCCAGAAAACCTCCAGGTAACCTCCAGATTTCGTCCACATATCAACTTAATCGGACAATTTAAAACCCGAAATGAAGACAAAGAAAAATATATTTTGCAGGTGATAAAATACAAGCACACGGTGCCTTTAACTCAATACGACCAGGTAAATAAAACCGCGAAGCAGTCAATTAACTTGATTAGATGGGTCCAACTGCAACCCGAGAGCCCCCATGTCGTACCAGTCCCTGTTTGCTGTTAGGCACAGACATGGAACTTGTTACGACGCCACTGAGCCAGTTTTCATTCCCTTCCCTTCCAGCGTCAGATATGGGAAGGCAGCGAGGAGATCGAGCACTAGTTTGCTGGAATCCTTCATCCCAACCCACGTAACAGGACGAGGAGGCATTATTATTGCTCTGCCTCAGACGGTATACATAGAACGTTCACTAGATCGGACGAAATATCATAAACATATTGGTCTGACACAGCGCATATCTCAATCGTTATTTGATTGAATTTTGTTTATGAACGTCGCTTGCCAACTCCATACGTCCACATAGCAGCATTTCCCTCAACCTGGTAGGTACCTATATGTATATACATGAGTGGTATAGTATTGCCATGTATTGCCCATATATAGACGAGGAAGTTATGTTCCCTCATTGCTCTCCTTCTTTCTCCGCAGTCGCAGGCTTCTACCATATATCACGATAACGGCTTTCTGTAGCCTATATCAGACAGCCACGCAGGAATAGGCCAGCTTTCCCATCCACCACTATAACGAAACTTGCCTGTTTTCCGTCTTCGCCCCCCTTTCCCTCACGGCGTCGACCTAGCCCCGAACTCCTCCATCAAGTATAAAAGCTAGGCTGGATCTCGCGAAACGTAAATCTTAGCGCCGGCGTCGCGGCGCACCGCAAACAGACGGCGTGCATTCAGTCTCTCGCGCGCCGCGGCGCGTCTATTTTGCGTCGTGGCACATCTCATTATATTACATTTTTAAAGAACTTGTCTCGCGGTAATAAAAACAAAATTCTGACGGCATTGTTACATAGGCTATAATAACGTGTCAGACGATGATCGACTCTCCACTCAGACGAAAGCGGAATGTATCAAAGTATATGTATAGTCTACAGTTTTTGATCGCGAATGCGATGAAAAACTCTACTTGAAGCTTTCGTGCTTCTTCCTCGTGGTCGTTCAGTCTTCAGAGCTTTACTTCGGAAAAAAGCACTCTTAAGTGCAAACTTTATGAAACATTCCATCTGAGTATTTAGATACTCAGTATACTGACCATACGACAGTTACTTCAGTTGAACATATTTTTAGAGTAGTTTTTTCACCTTTCAACCATCGAAATAGAAAGATAAATGAAGTTTCGAGTCTGTTACAGATGCTTTTAGCATTCCGTTCGCAAGTGTCTCATGCATTATTCATTGCAGTCGAGCTCACGAACGGGCAGAAAGCACTGTTCTCGTCTAGGATTGATTGATAGCCAGTGGCGGTGTAAATGTCACCGAATGGACGTAGTTTGTGAATTTACGTGGCCTAGATTGCTTGCTCGAGAGCTAATAACAATGTTATGCGACTACTTTACTGTCATGCGCTTAGAAACATCACTTAATATAACAATAATTCTTCAAAGTTTTATCAAATTTTGTCATCGTGGCTTTTGCACGCACCGCCTCTGTGACATCTGGATAGAAAAATCTAAATTTGATATAATTTTCTTACGCGCTGCTTTCAAAAATTACACGATGTAAAGCTAAATCTCGATCGTAAAACGAAAAACAGATCTGTCTTATCGTTTTCTAACTTTCAAGCTTTTACCAAGAGGATTTGATTACCGTTCTCTCATATACACTGTAGTACCTATAAGTATGGAGTGACGTGGTTTTGGTTGGATCGTTTCATATTTTACAATAATCTGAATGAGGCTGAATGGAGTGAAGTCGAGTTTACGGCTCACGCGAATATTCAGAAACACGCATGAAACTAAACACATACGACAGCTAAACAGCCAGAAAAGCGCTGCACAGCAAGTACTGCCTATAACCCGACAATGTGCCAAAAGAAATGAAAATATCATATACATTCGGAATATCTCTCGACATACACCACAAACACAGACACACCCGTTTGGATTTCGATATTAATGCGGACACAAACAACCAGTCACAATCAGGTCTACATTTTGTCAGGTTATATAACGACGACGTTTAATACCGCATCGGGCTCGATATAAATCTAGCAATAATTCAAACACGCCCGAGCGACATTTAATAAAAAGTTTTATTTTTCAGCAAGATAATCTTTAACTGGAGTTTGATTTATTCGCGCGGTGTAATTACGAAATCCTGGATGAAATCTCAAATCTAGAATAAATTGAGTGTGTTGCCAAATGTTCCACAGGCGTACTAATAAAGCTGTGGGTCTACGTCAAATCAAAGTGATGAGCAAGGCGTGTGCACGCTAGCGAATGCATGCTCGGGATGAACGTATGCTGCCCATAGGGCAAATCAGTAATATCAGCACCGATTGATTCCGCCGTTCGAGTTAGCTCATTTCTCCAACTGTCACACGGCGTGTGATGCTAAAAATACGCACAAGGAAACCGTTTCGTGCTTGTACCAAATAAACGCTGCGCTCGCCGTTTCCCGACGCTGGCCCCCGCCCAACCACCCTTCGGCCATCGGGCCCCTTGCGTCCAGTGTACCGCAATTTGCATCAATCTACGGCTGGCATCGGTATTAGCTCTAATTGGACAGAAACAAACGTCAACGAATTGCAATCAAATATGCAATGAGAAATGAGTACCTACCTGCAGATGATTCAATTAATGATTCAAACGATTCAAATAATCCAAATAAATTGAAATTGACCAACAATGCCATTTGGGACGGAGTTTTATCCATAAATTAAAAATTGTAGATAATTACTGCCCCATGAATTTTGTCTTGAAAAGTGTACTAGTAGGTATATAAAATATATAAGGAAATCAGTGGCATGAATGAATGCCATTTTATTTATCTGCGCACACTATTGAGAAAATTAGCTTTTACACACCCAAAGAATTTGGTTTAAATTAACGTTTCCAATATTTTCTCCCACATAAACTCCATATTTTATTCAAATTAAGCCATAACGCAACCACATCCGTTTATAATTAAAACCCGAATTCTCGTTCCAACCATTGGGATTTTTGCGATTGATTTCGCCGTGTGATAGTCGAGAGTGTGGGCGAGGATGAAGTCGTCCACCCCCAACGCCAGCTGACGCTGTCCGACGCCTCTACCACAAAAGAGCGTCTCTTCGCCAGACGCATCAGCCTCGCCGCTGCACGTTCGATCAATCAGCCGTTGCGACGAAGAGCCATTTCATGAACACTCGACAATGAGAGATGAACGCCGAACACTGCTTTGTACTTTACGATGTATACCGAAACGACGAATGTCGAACGTCGAGTGATCGAGCTAATTTGAATTTCAAAGATTGTTTGGAATGTTCAAATAAGCTTCGAGTTCACCGACTCTCTTGAAAGCGTTCGCGTGACTCTTTGCGTAGCGTCTGGTGTTTCAGCAACATTCCAATTGACTTTGGGTTTTTACTTTTTATTAAAGTCCTCGTCTTTTGTGTATCGACTTGTAATAAGATTGCTATCTGACGTATATTTTCCGCTCTGTTCGGAATTAAATCACAGTAATGGAAATGGTCTTTGTATAGATGAAGACACATTTATTGTACAATATTTCAAACTTGGTAAAGAATTTATTTGATTTCGTTTCGTTTCGTTTCTTGTTGAGATTTGATTGCGACACACTTCACAAAACAAATGAAAATATATTTTCAGAAATGAAAGATGAACCGTATTGATCTTATAGATGATTGAAACGCTTTTATTTGCCCATCTCGTTTGACCCAAACTGAAACTGAAAACCCTAGGGATTTTTCCAGTGGAAATCTTATAGCCGTACCAGCGTGTCACCACTCATTTTGTCGTTCATACCCGTTCGTTCATAGCCAGCGATCCGACTAAGTAATAAAGCGGTGGCAACGCGAGAAAACGCCGGAAAATTGACCTGGTGAACCGTGACGAAAGCTGGCTCGTTCATTCCGGACAAAGAAAATGTTGAGTGAATGTTTGTGTCGCCTGGCTGGAATCACCTGATTATCCACTCTAGAAATAGCAAAAAAGAAAAGAAAATGAAGTTTCTCTCCTGGCGTCGGTGAATCAAGCTGGTAAAGTCTGTTAGCTTTAGCGGAAAGACCGTCAAGGAAATTCACTCTTCATTCAACAATGTTTATATAGTTTTTATCGAGGTTTCCTTTAAAACAATGGTTTTCTCTTTATCATTCATTAACATATATATGAACACTGAGTAGGGGCTCGTGGGCTGACTAGCTAGAGTCGGGCTTGCTCCCTGCCGTTGAGTTCGAAGTCATTTTGAGTATGCTATCATTTTGGCTTTCTACTATTTTTGTCTTATTACTGTCACAATTTTAGAGCTTATATAGAGCTTGATGTTTTCCTTCTTCTATGAAGAATTTCCTATAATTTTTCACGATTCGTTGACTATTTGGATGGGTTTGGGATGTTATTCTGCCGCTAATATAGATTATCGCCCTTATTATAGTTTAAATTGTTGTCTCCACGATGACAGCCAATTACATCTGAATTCTATTGCAATTTATTTAAATGATTATGAGCTTAAAAATTCGGCGTAATGGATCATGGTTACAAAACACTTGCAGATTGGAAGAGGAAATGAGATCAGGCTAGTTGCGTCGCAGGGAGAAACATAGTTTGACTTAAATGACCTCATTACGTAATTAAAATTGCTTTTATAATTGCAGATGCAATATCTCGTAAACATCTTCATGGGTTCAAGTGTTCACAAAGTTTCAACAATAACTAACGATTTAGCACAATAATGTTCCTACTGTAAAGTCTGTTTATTGTTTGCTCGTATGCCTACAGTAGTGGCAAGATCAGACTCATATACCTATTTACGGCCATAGGCACCCAACTCACGTAATGTATTGTGCTAAAACCAGAATAAGATGCGTCGTTGCACGCTTGCGAGGTGCGACAGTAATATCCCGCAAGGCTATATAATAAACTTTGATAACCTCCTTGAGTGATAGCGCTAACTAGCTTGAGCACGTCCCACCATCAGGGTAACCGCTACTGGGCTTCTACTGCTGTGACGCTTCACTTGCGGGGTTGCAACGAGATTTGAGATACGAATGCACTTTTTACTACCACACCTAATGCACATTGCACATTCGTTGGCAAGGACTTATGTGGAAAATTTCAGTGTACGCTTTCGATTGTCTTTAAAACAAGATTCTGTTTGAATTGGTTCCGAACGAAAACGTGATAAACGATGTCACGGTATGAATGGTTCTCTCAAGCGACGCTTGAAAAACACGGCACCTCTACCAGCCGCTTTTGTCATCCTCTGCTTGAGATTCAACGTTCTTCGTTTGAAACAATGGGGTTGCGATGCTTCAACACCCGGAAAATGTTAAGAACTTAAAACATATATTTGGAGCAGCTTTAGTCGAAGCTTTAAAAATCCGGCTCCTCCTCCAAAACGCGTGGAACTAAATTTGATGACAAAACTGTTCAATTTCTTATGCCAGTGTAGAATAGGGCAGATAGTTAATTAGCCGGCTGCAAGAGTAGAGTATCGTGGCAGCCATATTTTATTCCCAGAAGGACCCGACCGTTTTGCCTTTCAAAAAGAGCAAGGCAAAAAATCTAAACCTCCCTCGAGCAACACGGATTAATTAACTACACAAGTTGCACGATCAAATGGCCAAACGGCCCATGCAGTTGTCCCGTTGACACTATGAGCCAGGTTTTTAGTGGCCCGTTAAGAGTCTAACAATCCGTTAACTTGTTATTACCATGGCAACAGCCAATCAGAAGCCTTACGTTTTTGGTAACGGACAATTGAGTTGTCAGCGGGCTACTGAAAAACCGGCCTTAAGACACAAGGCTGCTATTCGGGAAGTTCGGCCTTCGAATAACCTTAGGTTTACGATGATTTTTATCAACAATTAGGCGAGGATCGGTAGTATGTGCTTTATCAATAATATATAAAAATGCATATAATGTTCTAAATGTAGAAAAACGGTAGCGGAGCAAAAGATACATATCAAGCTTAGAATTATACGTGACATGCCCTTATTCTGAAATGTTCACGCGTATAGTTACAAGCTCATATCATAGGCAACTTATTATATGATGACTATGATAATCGTCATCAGTGAGAAAATGGCAAACTGGAAAATTGGCAATACGGTGTATCATAATCAGTCACGACAGATAGCTTCTCAAATCTTTCAACACAGGATTGAAAAAATTCCCGCTCATTATATATTAAAAATGTACCAACTAAAACCAACATTTCGTCGGCTCTCATGTCTGTGAAAGACAAATGACATAAATGACGGTGGAATTTAATGCAACGATGCCGACGCCTTCGGTCGACCGTTGTACCGGATGGTCGAACGAGTGAGTAATCGCGGGGTCCGACCGACGTCCAAGTCAGCCAGCCATGGGCCGGCCGGCCGTCCGTGCTGTAAGTCGCGACGCCCGGCGTCGAGTGCGATCGGACGTGACTAACTGGACGAGCCGTCGAAATAGCCGACCAAGTGTGAGCTAGTCCAATTGCTCGCCTGGTTCCACAGCTCGCTGTCTTGCGATCGGGGAATCGACCTTTCTCCCTTTCTCTCGCTTTCTCTCGCCACGTTTCAAACACAATTTACACCCTTCATCAACCGTCAACAATACGTCACACTTCGTTTTCGTTTTATTACGTCACGCAGGTGTGGTGCGTGTGTGTGCCGAAGAGTTCAGTCGAATTTCGAATAAGAGACTCGAGTCACATACATTTGCTATAAAGTAAATAAGAGCTATGCACTTTTAAGGATATTAAAATCACTTCAAAAATACCTGCATACTCGAGGACTTGAACCCCGGACCTTTTGATTACCGAGAAAATGCTCTAAACCACTGAGCTAAGCAAAATTATAACTAGTATATAACTTAAACTAAAAT
>QKMV01002565.1:0-13015 GCA_003287335.1 Lednia tumana
GCGCGCGGGGAGATCTGACACACAGGGGTAAGGGGGGACACCCCAAGAGTTCTCTCTTTCTCTCTCTATCGCGCTGTACGCCAGAGTGTGTGTGTGTTTTTTTTTTTTATAATTCATGCAGCCGAGCAATCTTCCCCGAAAAACGAGTCAGGGTGTGGCGTCGCGAGCAGGCATAGCGTCTCTCTCTCTCTCTCTCTCTCTCTCTCTCTCTCTCTCTCTCTCGCTTTCTGCGTGCGTGTGCGTGCGTATGCGTGCGTTTGCGTATGTGTGTGTGCGAAACCGAACGTATGTGCGTAGCGTAGTGCGTGGCGTCGCAGCGCGTCGAGTGCAGAAGTGCACAAGTGCACCCTACGCACGCACGCACGCACGCACGTTCGCGCGGCGTCCCACTCGCGCCCGGGCCTTTGCATGTGGCGATGCATTTCCCCGTCTTATCTGCTGCGACTCCACGCGGCGCCCGCTAGATAACGAGTCGACAGAAACGGAGAGAAAAAAAAAACTACCAAAACCAGATACGCGGTTCCGTCGCTACAGCCTCGCCGTATCTCACGCATGTGAGCCTCGATTCATCGTCGACCGTCGTCTCGCGTGTGCGTGCGCGAATGCGTGTTGTACACTTTCGGTGCGTTACGTGTTCCATCGCAAATGCCCGCGCCGCACGGCCGGCCGGCATGTCAACGTATTGCAGTCGCAAAAGTGCAGCGAGCCAGGCAATGGTTTTGACAGGCAGGCGAGCAGGCGAGCAGGCAGGCAGGCTGATCGGTGGTGCATCATAGGTCGTTCGGTAGAGCCGAGTTAGTCGTGGTTCCGGTGGCCGCTCGGTCCGACTCAGCTAGGCCGGTTCAGTTGGAGTTTAGAGCTCGTCTTGCCAGTCACGCGGTCGTCGGCGATAGCTAGGCTGGCTGCATGCATGCAAGTCCACGACGACGACGGCACGGCACGGCGCGGTCTCGTTGACGTTGTTAGTGCATCGACGGCAGTGGTGGTCGACAGTGCTCGTTGCAGTGCGGCCGATCGGTAGCGCGCGGCGACGAAAGACAAGCCGAAGACCGAGACGAAGACGGTGGTGGTGCCGCCACAAGTGTGTCATCCATTTCCGCACCGACGACGACGACGACGACGACGACGTGGACGACGTGGACGTCGACGTCGGAAGAAAACCGGAAGCGAGGCGTCGTGGTGCGCGATACTAGAGCAAAGGGTAGGGGATTCCTGTATACACGGAAATTATTATTTGGTGGGGGTGTTTCTTTAGTTTTCTGTTTCTTTATTTGGGCGACTACGGTCGAATCGATTCGCGTGGTGTCGAGAGAGCGCCGAAAAAAATATCGCACCCACAAACACACACACACACACACACACGCAGATCGACGCGGATGAGCGCGTAGGTTTCTTTTGGTACACGCGCGCGCGGGCTCGTAGAGTGTTTTTCGACGGCGAAACGAAACGACACGAAACGAAACGAAATCGGGGCGGCCGGCGGGGGGGAAAAAAATATGCGCTCGGCCGCGGAAGGGTGGTGAGAAGCGTCGCGTCGCGTCGCGTCGCGAAGCAGGAGCAGCAGCAGCAGCGGCGGCGGCGACGGCGGCGGCTCCGGTGATCACCGCGTGCGAGTTATCGATCGGCGTTGACGCGCGGGCCCGGCACACGACGCCGTTTCACGTGTGGCGTCGTCGGACGACGACAGGAAAAAAACAACAAAATACACACACACACGCGCGCGCGACGCCTACGACAGCGACGGCGACGACGGCGACGACGACGACGCGATCGGCGTGACCGCGAATTTCCGCCGTGACACCGCGCGCGGAACGCGTGACGCGGCCGCGTCGGCCGACGAGTTTTCCGTTCGCCGAATTTTCCCCCGCGAGAGAAAAGCGCGAAGACGCGCGCGCGGTGAGCTACGCGACGCGACGCGGTGCAAGCAACGTGTTGCGTCATTGAGTCATGGAGGCAGTGACGTCACGTTTAGGGTGAAGGCAAAAATGGCGGAGTGCTCCTTTGCGCGGTGCGTTCACGAGCGGCGAATAATCAAAAAAGAACTGCAAAGATGGACGAAGAACATGGTGGTCGTAGTAGGTGAGTGACAAAGGTGCTTATGAAACTCTCTTACTCAATTCTCGCGACACGCTCGTCGCATGTGACCGACGCATTTTCGGGCGGAAAATCGCTGATCAAAATACGACCTGTTGCAAAAAAAAAATAATACAAAGTAACAGCGAGCTCGTGGCGGGTGGGTGAGGAGGCTGGTGGTGCAAGAGAGACAGAGAGAGAGAGAGAGAGAGAGAGGGAGCAACGGGGCGAGAGCGAGATAGCGATAGGGTGGGCGGAGGGGGAACGGCAGTGTGTATTTCGGCAAGGGGTGCTCGCTGGGACGGGGCGACGGGAGAGAGTAAGAGCGAGGGGGCAAGGGGCGGCAGGGGGAGGATCCGAAGGGGGTGAGGGGGTGCAACGACGTCGGGCGCTTTCGCGTCGTCGCCCCGATGCACTCGTCCAAGTTTCGCGTTGGCTCGCACACACAGCGGCCAGCGGCAAGTCGCACTACGATCGTCGGGAAATGTGCTGTGCGAATCCGCACCGTGCGGACAATTAGCGCGAATAGCGCGCGTTTCGCGGCACGGCTTGGGTGTGTGTGTGTGTGTGTATGTGTGTGTGTGTGTGTGAGTGTGTGTGTGCGTGAGTGTGTGTGTGTGTGTGTGTGCGAATTTCCCTCGCGTCGTGAAACCGCGCGACTCGGAAGCCGGCAAAGGAGACGGCGGGTCGGTCGGTCGGTCGACGAGCACCACGTCGACGTCGACGTACTGCCGAGGAGGTAAATGTCAGCTGTTTGTCCGGGAGGGTGGTGTCCGACGTCGGGAAGAGCGCGCTCGCACTGTCGACGATCGGCAACATTCGTCGGCGACGGCGACGACAACTGAATGTAGGCAACCTGCGTGGCCGCCGTGTCGTCGCGCCGCGTCGCGTTGCGTTGCGTTTCAGCTGTACGGTTGTAGTAGTGGAACCATAACCTACCGCAATCGCGCACCGTACCCGCGGCGGCGGTGGCGGCGGCGGCGAGGCTGACGGAGCGTAATTCGGCTCGCGTTGAATGCGATGCCAGATCTAGGTGAAGCCGTGCAATGCCGGTGACTGCTTTGCCATACTGATTTGCAGCGTACATCGGAGCGCGCAGTGCAACGCCGGCTTTCAGATGCGATTAAGTGTGCAGCTCGGCAGATTCGACGCGGTTCGCAGGCAGAGTGGATGGGAGATTTACTGGCCGTGTGAGTTGTCGTCAGCACGGTGCGGTGTGCCTGTTTGTTTGTTTGTTTGTTTGTCGGTCGGTCGGTCGGTGTTGGTTTGCAGAGTGTAGAGTGCAACGCTGGCGTTATCTCGCGTGCATTTCGTTGCAGTAACACGCTGCACTTTTTCAAGGACTGTTGTGTGTATGGCGCGCGCGCGCGCGCGCGGAGATGGAAATTACGATATCGCAAATTGATGGATTGTCTTGGTCGTCGGTGGAAAGTTTTAATCAATTCGTTAATTGGTGTGGTTGGGTGGCGCGTGAACGCGGACGCGATTTTGCGTGCATCGGCGAATAGTTCTGTGTGTGTGTGTGTGTGTTTGTCTGGTGTGTGTTTGTGTGTGTGTTGTTTTTTGTCGAGTTGCGAGGGGGCGGAGTGATTTTTGCGGTGCTGAGCCCGCGCTGTGTTTCGGTGCGGCAGCAGATTTCGAGAGGTGACTGCAGTACAGCGATGCACTTTTGTCTCGCTCGCCGGCGCAGATTGGATCGAAGACGCCGCCCAAATTCTCGGCACTCGTTTTACAAGCTGGCGAGGTTTTCGCCCAGCGCCGTCGACACATGTTTTCATGCGCTAGTCGACGTTGTCGCCGTCGCATCGCCATGCGAATGCGGGATCGCAGTTCGTAACGTGTATTTAGAGTGACATTTCATTACATAATTGCACGATAAATTGAAGCGACATTACGTAATTTTCTGGTGAGTTAGAAATGCAAGTTTCATTAAAGACGCTAAAAAAAAAAACAGTCCGGAATGCATCGCGAACACCAACACGGAAATTGGCGACATTGATTACAATAATAAGACGATAGTAGAGATTTTAAGCCAATTAGAAGTGAAATTGCATACATTTGTGTGGTGATTTAGCTACACATGGAATAGACGTAAAAAAACGCACAGATAATATGGCGAAATGCATCTTTATTATAACTGCTAACTCGACAGGGGCATCATCAAAATAGCGTCCAAGGTGCATAATTAAATCCAGTTTCGAACGTGGCTGGCAGGCGGTTTTCGGCGCTAGACTCATAAATTCGGTTGTGTCTGGTACAGGTACCGTCGAGGCGGAGGAAGCAGCATTAGAGGAAGGACGCACTCCGGTGCATGCATATCAAGGAG
The DNA here is from genome assembly GCA_003287335.1 of Lednia tumana. Classification (NCBI taxonomy): domain Eukaryota; kingdom Metazoa; phylum Arthropoda; class Insecta; order Plecoptera; family Nemouridae; genus Lednia; species Lednia tumana. The sequence goes on from QKMV01002565.1 coordinate 4,400, forward strand.
GGAAGGAAAAGGAAGGAAAGGGGCCCATGCCCAGTGCCTCCTGCCTACTGCCTATTGCCTCCCATACCACGGTGCATATATTTAAGGTGGCCCACTATAGTTGCGTCGAAGTGAGCTGACTTTAATTGCTTGGACCTTGGCTCGGCGTGGTGGCATTCGGCATTTTACATGCAATTATGATGGCATTCAATTTCTACCAGACACTGCTTGTTTGACTGCATGCTTGCGAGCTGCAGTTCTCTTTGCAATTTTCGTCGGACGGGTTTTTTACTCGTTCTTCTTCACCGCTTTACCTGTTTTTCGTGTATATGGTGTGAACACTTTCGGGTGTTTCTCGGTCAGTTTTCCAAGCCGCGCTTTGCTATAAGGGGTTTAGGATGTTCATATTAATCGTTTCATGCATTTAAGTATACTCTATATTTAAGTATATTCCCCTATGTGAACTAGGTACATACATATCTATTTTAGTTACTATAATTTTAATTAACACATTATCTAGGGCAGAAACCAAAAATCATTTCCCATATCATCAAGTGCTAATTACTCCTTCATACCAACCCAAATTTTGCCCATTACCTTTTGTTGTTGCTGGACGTTAGTTGTTCGATAGTTTAAATATTTCGGAACACATTTTCTACGGGGCCGATATCGTTCGTCAATTTCCTCCACCCACCCGATATCACGCCACGCGCGTCAACCTTGTCGAAACGAATTGTGACGTCAGCGTCTCTGTCTAAAGCTGTAACGTTCTCAAAAGAAGAACGCACTGATTTGTCGCCATACTGGACGTTCAGCCAAACAGGGACAACAAATAACAACGAAGTGGAAGTAACACTTGTGTCTCAGTGCCGAAACGCCCAGTATGGAGACAAAAAAGCTGCAAATTGACGTAATATTCCAGCCAAGAAAAGAATACTGCTCACTACGTTGAGTCACAGGGCTTGATTGCTCTATCTTGTCTGGGTAAATGCCAGAGTCAACTTGTTTGCATGGAATTGGCCCAGCCAGGTTAGGGAAAACTCAACTCAAATGGCTTTACTTAGTGGGTATGTACTATCTATAGTTCGTCCTTCGGAAAAAGAGTTTTTTCTTACTTAGACTTCTCCGCCAAAACCTCCCCCACCATGCGGCTGCTGGTCTAGAGTCCTAGTGAAGTGCAAGGGATGAATTCAAGAGACAACGAGATGGAACGAACTGATTGACTGTCAGAAAACCAACTCTTTCTCGGACAGTTAATCATCTTCTTACTTCTTGCCGTCTTTCGTATTCCTCCCTTGCACCTCACGAGGACTCGACAAGGTGATTGTGTAGAATTGTATAAGATGGCACTCGGCATCTACCCACACAACGAATACATTCGACAATTAAACGAGACCGATCCCTCGTTTTGTCGGTCGATCGCACAAACCGAAACGAAAGTATTCGTTTTGAAAAACGTCAACGTCATTACAATAGAAAAAAAAGAGCAGATGCGCCGAGCTCAAAATGAATTAAATAACAAGTAATAACGTCAGTCCCACTACCACCATCACCGATTTTGATTTTTACCCGCCTCTGATTTCCGAACCTCACATCAATTTGACACAACCACCACCCGACAGCCGCATAGTGGGGGTTTATGCTTTAGCGGAGAAGTCTAGCTAAAGAACCCCTACCCTCCGTGGCTCGAAGTATAGTTCGTCCCCTTGGCCGAGACACGTGTATTTCGCTGTGCCCCGAATTGAGCCCCGAACCTCTCGCCCCCCCCCCCCCCCCCATTGACTTGCGTCGTATCTGATGACATCGATGTTCTAACGTGACCTTTCGTCCCTTCTGATCGCAGGTCTGGAGAGAGTCGCCGAGGAGTTAATGGGAAGACGCAAGTGGAAGCAATGCCAGAATGTTCTCGCTGCATGTGACGCCGAGACGTTGCTTGAATCGAACCTCGGCTCCGAACAGAGCAAAGACTGGCAGCCTCTGGGCCACTGCACGCTGTGCGATGACAAGGCCTTGTTCCTAGACAGACCACCGGTAAGGGATGCTACATGCTTGCCTGGCTATCTGGCTATCTGGCTATCTGGCTATCTGGCTATCTGGCTGCCTGCTCGCTAGCCACTGGCCGGGAATGGGAACGAAAGGAAACCCAGCTCACAGATCAACTTGCAGCCTAAAGAAATACTGATTACAAGCCATGGGTTTCAATGCTCAGAAATTCACGTAAACTCTTCACGTTTCATAAAGTCTGCTCTTCACTTCAGCACGGGTGAAATGATTTGTTAGCTCGTTTAAAATGTGCGACAGCTTATGCTTCCCGAAAAGCTGGTTACCGCTGAAGAAGTAGACAGCATAGTTGACAAAACGTTGGGGAAGTATTTGTGGATATATTAGCATTCAAATCCAGTTTTTACGTCAGTTTTTGTTTCAAGATTTTTTTCAAAAACTATTCATCTTGGATCACATTTATTTTGATTTTGTGCAGGGTGTTTAAACTAGTATGCAGAAGTTAATACGAGATTGAGAAGTTAATCTTGGATTTAGTACCCGATGACCGGTCATAAAATCTTAGATCGGAGACGTTGAAGGGTTCGGAGCCAGCTATCAGCAGCATAGGGCATAGGTGTGGAGTCGCCTGTCCTTCGGAAGGGACGTTAAGCGGTGGTCCTTGAGTGCTTTGCGCTGGTACCAAGTCCTTTTAGGGGTAGGTAGTGAAGAGAGTATTTAAAAATTGTTTAGACCCAAGCACATCCCCTAATCTTAGCAAGTTAGTATAAAGAACTGGTTTGTAATCTGGGTGTGAATGCTAAGAAATCCACTAAACCTTCCCCAAAGTTTCGCAAAGTACGCTTTTTTACTTCTTCGAGGGTGTGACGCTTTTAAGCTTTAATTGTATTTCGTTAAGTTTTTGTGGATTTCTTAGCATTGAAACCCAGTACATAAATCAGTGTTTGTAAAAGAGAAAATTTATTTGTACTTTTACTCGCTTTTGGTCAAATTTGTTGCTAAAACTGTCGCCACGGTTGATTTCATTTTAGCTCCCACCAAACACGTGCCACACGCTTTAGTTTAATTTTTGGAAGTAGGTCTATTGGCTTTGGCATTAGCGAACCTCACTTCGCACACGAGATTAGATTAGATTCGGCGTGGGCGACTGCATTTGGTCGTCGGCTTGCAACTACGTTTGGTACCATGGAATTACAGCATGCACTTAAATGCATTGCACTAAAGTGCAGTTTGCTTGCAAGCTTCAAGGGAAAACAGGTGGAGCCAATGATTTGAGACCTCGCTTTTGTTTTCGAAGAACAGTATCTCCAGTCGATTCTGTTTTACATATTTTTTGATTGATATTTTATTGATAAAGAGGTGAGCTTTGATTGAAAAATTGGTATAACCGATCGATTTAAAAACGTGTAGATACGTCTCTAATCTTTGGGCATTGGTCCTTGATTACCGATACCGAAAAAGTGCAGCTTTGTGTTGCATAAGATTTTATGTACCGATAAGGCCATTGCAGGTCGTTATCTCTTAATAATTCCAATGCGTTTTTTGCTTGTGAATAATTTTGCGACCTCAAGGCGATCATTTGTGGCATTTAATAACAAGTTATCAGGTATTTTACGATAACACTTGCACGGAGCTTACACATTTTTAAGAAAAATTAGTTGGCGTTCTTAATGCCTTACAATCAGCGTCTACTTCTTCTTCGGTGTGACTCGACAATTTCTTCAAATTAGCACTCGACCTGTGCAGTAATGCTCGACTACTAGCGAGACCTATTTCTTCAGGAAATAAAAATCCAGCGATATTGCAGAGGCCATAAATATATTTAGCATTTAATTGGATGTTTAGCTATTGTCATTGAATCTAATTGTTTCTTTTTTCTGTAAAAACACGAGAACGAGTCAAGGCACACTGCTATTGCGTAACACCACATATTCACACATGGATGTTATTACGATCTGTCGACACCCGCTTCGACTTTTCGATAGCATGCCTGTCTCCTTAGGGTTTTCCGCATATTTTATCTTTTATCTTTTATCGAAACGCATTGCTATTATTTCACCACCAGTTTTATGTCGTTTCCTGGATTTAAAGGAACTGGGCCTCGCCACAAGTTTTCGAGACCCGCTCCTATTTTTGTGGTTGCCAAATGATTACACACTTCCAAATATCACGACGTTCTAGTTGTTGTTATCTGCAGCTAATCAATGACATTTTTCTAATTATAAAGTGAATCATTGCAGTGTGCAAGTGGGGACGCGATTGTCCGCTTTAAAAGCTAACTTCAATCCTTCTGTACTTTTGTTCAACCAGAACACTGCGAAGTCTGAATAATGTCTTTTTATTGAAGAGTAAGAACTGTCTAAACAACTCTAGATAACTTCAGAAATTGTTAACGTAGAAACAAGTTGTTTGGTAGTTAACAAGATTTCTTACAGACAGAGAAAACAGTCGAGAAAAAAACAAAACTCAGGACTCTTGATAATTATTTACAATTTTCCTTGTTTTCTCTCCTCGAACATGATTGGTTTTCCTCTAGGCGACAAAAAGAACAATTACACAACAATTCCAGACGTTAAACAAAAAGTCGACTTACAAACTGGATTTCAATTCTAATAAATTCGCCAACCAAACGTTTCGTAAGCCCCTAACGAAGTGAACAGCATAGTTTACCATTCTTTGGAAACGATGTTGCCAATTTCTTCGTATTCATCCCCATATTGAAAAGCAGTTTTTTGAAAAATCAGTTCCAAGATTACTTGCTGCAGTCTATGCAGTGAGAGAGCATACTGTGGCCCACTAAAAAAATATGCTCTCCAGCCATACCTTCCTGTGTTAACTGCCACCATCGCCCCTGGCGGAAAAGTATTCTCTCGCAGTAAACAGAGAGTAGACACAAGTGTACAGACTAAAATTCGCCATCTTGTTGTTGCAGAGTCCCGGCTCCGAGCTGGACAGCACCAGCAACGACAGCATCTACCGCGAGTCCTCCCCCACGGGCTACCAGCCCTCCACCCCGCCGCCACCCCCCACGATGACCGCCTACGAGTCGGTCAAGTTGGCGGCCATCGCGGCGTTGAGCCGATCGCCGGACGGCAGCGCCGTCTCGCCCAACATGTTCTATCCCCCCACCCACCACGGGGGGCTGTTCACCCCCTGGTACCTGCCGCCGAACCTGACCGGGCGGGCCAACACGCCCCACGCCGTGGACACGGGCCACTCGCAGCTGCCGGTCAAGGAGGAACTCGCTGGACCGGAAATGCCCCTGGATTTGAGCGCCAAAGCGGTGGAGGCGCCGCCGACGATGGGCGCCGTGTCGCAATCGCTCCGAGTTCCGTCCATGGACAGCAAACAGATTTACAAGTGAGCGACGTTTTGGCGACGGACCGGTCGGTGCGTCCGGTCTCGGAACGTTCTCGGCGACGGGAGTTCCCGTTTTCCGTGGGGAAGCGAATGGAAAACGAGAATTCTCGTCCACAAGAATCTTTCCAGACCAGCTGCACCCTGAGTTGACTTTAAAGTTTCCGAGTAGCACCATGGAATTTGACGTGCAGACACATTTCTGTCTACCCTACTGGCTCTAACGTTGAAGATAGCCTATATGGTAGTAAGCGAGAGGGTTAGAGATGAAAGAACAAACTAGGTCCATTCGGAAGCCGTTTTTAAATGTTGTGCCCCAAATCGCCCAAAAGAGCTGCCATAAATGCTCAATCAGACTCTTTTTAGATAGCCATAACAGGTCAACGAAAGTAAATTTAAAAAAATACTTCCGAATTGATCGAATTAATTTTTTGTCTACAACTTCCTCGCTTACTAATATAGGTTATGTTCAACGATAGAGCCAGCAGAGGTATACAAAAATAGGTCTGAACAAGGTTTCTTGCGCGGCTCGCCATGTTAATGCATAGGCGCATCGCCGATTTCTGTTGAGAGGATCTTCACTCTGAAGTGTTCAGCAATTCGCGAGTTTCTGAAGGTCTTTCGTGTGTAACATCTTTAGCGGCGGGCGTGAGATTTTCAATCGGTGACGGAAATTTGTAACGGAAGCGGTGACGAAATTCACAGTTTGTTGAACTCCGCAGCATGTTTGATAATTAAATGCCAGAGCATGACAGAGTCAATTTTTCCGACAGAAATCCGCAAGATGCTTAAATTTAACCATCCAAAGCGCGTGCTAGACACACGCACTATTTGCTGAAAGTCTTGGACGCAATGAGGCGAAAAGCCAGCATACAAAGAATTCCCGCAAAAGTGCAAATCTTTTGAGTTTAAATCACTCTTTTAGATTTGGATTTTTTTCTGTTGTTCCTTGCAAATTTTTGGTATGCGGCTGTGGCCAGAGGACCTCTACCATTCAGGAGCCACGGGTTCGATTCCGGTGGCCGGCTATCCTGAAATGTGATTGTGCAAAAAATATTTCCCGTGCAGATGTCACTCGTTTTCTCTGTAGCTCCATGGCTAGCGAAACCATTTTTTGACATATTTTATTGCGGCATAATGTCGTCCATGACTAGCGAAAAGAAAACGAGTTTTATCAGTTTGTGTATTTTTACCAAATCGCAATGCTCGGCCACGAGGTTTTCCGTGATGTGCCATGAGCATGCCACTGACATTTGGGATAGTTTCTTTACCAAAGCGCACGGCTGTCTCATTGCCGGCCACCTTTCTCAATCTCAACACCTCTCGCGGAGTCCAGCAACAGTGCTGGCGATATCGTGGTGCAAAAACACAACAAGTTATTGATCTGACATTGTAAATTCTTGACACAGTTTGCTCGATAATTGACTTGCATATTGCTGGTCGTATACAATTGCAGTCTGCAAATAGTATTGTAGCAATTTGAGCACGATATTTTCATCGACATTTTTAGCACATGTGTGCGAAGCCTTGGCTTGACTCTGATTGGATTTATAATTGAGTTGCAGTGCACTCTCCAGACAGGGCTCTCAAATGATAAATGATATCAAATGTTTCTATTCGAGAACCGATTTTCAGTAAATTATCAAAGCACCGTATCTGGAACATGCCTGCATGTTTCGTGTCGGTAGGACAATATTTGAAATGTCAATCTATCCGCGAAAGCAGCCTAGCGAAACAAAATTGAACGAAATGAAGCGCGTCGAGCTCCAGTGCAAGTTAGTTGCAAGATTGGCAACAAGCACTCAAGGCGAGGATGTTATATTTGGCCCGTTTTACAGCATCATTTGTTTGATGAATAAACAGGAAACTTAAATCTAAAATGCAGTTTAACGCTCAAGGTTTTCCACTCTCTAAATGTTGGGCTGAATTGCAAACACAGTTTACTGGCAGTGCCCACACCTTACAGCTTGGCATTGTTCTACGTTCAGTCATGACTGTATTGTTATTGTTGAACATTGAATCTGACCAACTAATTACGTGGCGGCAGTACCCGAAATGCAATTATTCGCACACACACACACACCCACACACACATAAGCTATCGGTAATCGAATAATTTAGACCGAAACAAGTTCGTGCACGCTCTGATCTCTGGCTCTATGAACCATTGTTATCAGTGTAACCTGCATGCCGCAATTCTTATCTTGTTACACCATTTTTGAAAAGTGATCGTCTATCTATCAATAAACTCTCTCAATTTATCTCTGAATTATTTCGATAGTGTCATTTGTGCCTTAAAATTGCACTAGATTAGCGAATAAAAATTCGGGTTTCCGATAAAAACGATTAGACTTTAGAACTGAACAAATACGACATTGCTGTTTGAAAGTAAAAAAAGCGAGCAGTTTATAAAAATGCATGATGGCCTTCCAGAGACAGATAACTTGGTCGCATGATTTATAGATGATTTTAGAGCGCACATTTTTTGATCCCCCGAAGAAATATTGGATAAAGTAGAAAACTTGTAGGCTGATGATGACTTTGTCTATTTGCCTGATTATTGCGTACAATCTGACAAAGTACTGCGCCTCCCACCAATTCAGTTCGGCATAGCTAAACAATTAGTGGCGTTTTGAAACATGACGCAATCCTGCCTTCTGAGTGTGGAATATTTCCTGATAGTTGCCGTGAGTCATTGCTACCAATTCGCAACGATTTGCGCCTTTCTCGTGGTCCTTGCTTATCTTCAAACGATTACACACAACTATTTTTTAATAGTTCACATGAAATCGTGACAAACTATCGTTCTGACTAACTTCATGATTCGTTGTACTTGTACCTGGCGGGTTAGAAATTGGACTAAACATTTTTTCACATCGCTGTGGGCTATGATACATAATGGCAACATTTATTCTCAATTCTAACTCATTGTTTGAAAATTCTGGGTGAAATTTGAACACCAGTGGCTTGTTGCTATCAAACATCAGCTTCAATGGGCGCTATTAAACGATTCCTGATTCTACATTAGTCACGTGTACCCAATTTGTTTTTTGTCGTGTTATTTTAAGGCAGGTATGCCCTTAGGATATGTTATGTACAGGGTTCAAAGTCCAGGATTGATCTAATGGATGCAGGAATACGCAAACATGGGTTGATAAGAAGGAGATACGAACAGGGTAGGCAAAACCCGAAGCCCAATGAGCGTTAAGGTGGGGGGAGGGGCAGGTTAAAAAACACATCAGATTTTCAGTTTATTTTAATTACTGCAGCTAAACTATA
>QKMV01002566.1:0-13008 GCA_003287335.1 Lednia tumana
AACTGGAGGCCGACGTTTCGACGGCGATGGCGCCGTCATCTTCAGGACTGACTCGTCGGGTGTGAAGCCTCGATTTTTTCGCATTTCTGTAAATTTTTCATAATTCGACTATTTCCACTATTTGTTTCCAGTCTGTGTGCCAAATAGCTACGCCAATTTCGAAGAAACTCGCAGAATACCTTTTTGAGATTTCAATGCAGATGTGATACATTTCTGAGCGCAATTGGTTCAGTTTTTTTTGTGGAAATCGCACTTTCGTGGTATTTTTATATATTTTTTGGAACTTTGCCACACTCTACTGGCCAAAGTTCTGCATTGTATTTGGTGGATCTTTTTAAGGATATTTAATATTTTTCAACAAAGATTGCATCTTAATTTGAGCGCGATCTCAAATGTCTGTCTTTAAATTCAATATTTTGTTGGCTTTTTTAATCATAATTTCTCGTTTCTATCCTAGACACCATTTGAATGCGTGTTTCATGGCAACCAATCACATTGTTGAAGAAAAAAGCAATGGGCGACTGGAAAAATAGCCACTTTTCAAGAGGCAAAAGTATAATTTTTGCATTGCTTGTAAAGGTTGTTAATCTTTCGAAGTTTTGTAAGAAATACTACGCTCCTCCAGCAACGCGTTTATATACAGCGCTACGGCGATCTTGTTTAAATCAAAATATAAATTAAACGTTTGTGTTTCCACTTAGGTGTATGAGATATTCATGGCTGGCTGCCAGTTTCAAGTTCGATCTTGTCCAAATCAAAATATATATTAAACGTTTGTGTTTCCACGTAGGTTTATGAGATGTTCGTGGCTGGCTACCAGTTTCAAGTTCTCTCCCCTTCTTTCACCTGCCACTGGGGCCTGCAGAACAAGAAGGGTCGACCGTCTTGGCGAGAGCGCCAGAACAGCATGAACCGACGCCACTTTGAGGTGTTCAAGAGCGAAGTGTTCGCCAGATATCGCAAAGATCCGCTGAAAATGCTTCAGCCGAGAAAATCTGCGGTTGGTAAAAGCGCAGCCGCGGTCGGACATCCGAAATAGTCGAATCAGAACGAGATTCATTACATTCACCGATGTGATTTAATAGAGAGAGATCATTAATAGTTGCATTCTGTCCAAGCTCAATTGCGTATACAATAATTTTTGCAAGCTTTCTGTACTATTACGAAACAATTAAGCTTTATGTGTGTCAAGAAACTTTATAGGTAGTGAAATGATAATTGATTTCATGACATTTTTATCACGTCAGGCTCAGATGTGAATTATTGTAAGTTTTACCATAGAGTTGTACTTGTATTTTTTGCTCGGCATAAAAATTCAGTATTCATTTATCGGCGATATATTGTACAAATTATTTTTATATTATGTATAATATGCGAAGTTGATTAAAATGATATTAGTTGAGTAGAAAATAAAGTTGGCAATAATTAAAAAATGTTGCACGACGGTTGTGAATTTAAAAAAGGTATTTTCAATTATTTAATTGTAATTTTTATATCAAACGTGCGTTTTTTTTTTGATAATAAAATGTGTACGACCGGTAATGTTTGATGTTACAATATTTGTGTTTGTTACTCTGTGTAATTGTTAGCTTTAGGACAAAACGGAGGTAAAGACTTTTCGAATTATTTTTTTCCAAATAAAAATTTGTCTATAAGGAACAAAGCTTTCACATAAACTGATGGCGCGGAAAATATTCCAGCTCAAATCACTTCAATATTTTAATAGTTCAGTAACATATCGAAATTAATAATTAAGCCAGCAATCAGGCTACAGACCAATCAGGCTATAGACCAATCAGTTATTTGATCATAAAACAAACGTAGAGAAACTCAATTATAATTGTAATTAGTTTCGCATGTGACGTGTTCAACACAATATTGTTATGATTGGATGAATGGTGATGCCGTTTATATCTCACTGTCAAAGAGGCTTGATTATTTGATGGGTATTGAATCAATCAGTTTGGGGTATGAGCAATTGGGCAGTTTTCACCCTAGACTGAGGACTCGTGTTGCGGAGGGTACAGGGGATCTCACCACAGCGATAAATCAGCGTTTTCGTGTCCACTATATGCATACACTATAGTAGACCAATCAGTTAGGTTGGGTTTAGACACACACGCAACATACCTGTCCTGTCTTGCTTGATGACATGTAGCTGCGTGTCATGTGCTCTCAAAAGCTTGCGGCGCAATTTATTGACATACTTTTATGCTTTCAAAGCGCCCTATTCAAGTGTTTACCAATTTCGGTATCCCCCCTGGCAAAATTGCATTCAGTTCAGAAACAGATCGAGTTACTTCCACGGCTAGAGTTTATCTAGGTTTCTTCGCATACGTGTTAATTTGCATGCACACCGATGTTGATTCTGATAATGAACAAAGGTGACGTTATACAGCTTGGGTTCCGAACCGGACAATAGGAGATATCATCGAAGGTAACTCCATTTCCTACATCCGATGAAACTAGCAACAATCTAATAAATAGCCACGCTTTGACCTACAAGAGCATTTAATTTGTTTTACCATCCAGATAAAGTTATACATGCTTAGTTAGATAAGTTCAAGATTCATTTACGTGAGCACGGAGACCAAGTTATGCTATCCGTTTTGGAGCTATCTTTCTCTCGGATCAACACGGTGTTTTAGTGTGCATCTATACATAAATCGATGAAATTAATAGGGACATTACTTTGTGTTAGTTCTTAAAATTACTAGTTAACTGACATATGCATAAATTCAGCGATGCGATTTCTTGACTTCACAAGCCTATGGGTAGAGATAGGTACCTACTAGGTATTATATACTCGCCAACGCGTATACTCCTCGCCACGCATTCAATGTGGCGGGTACCTGACAAAGTAGAACCATAGAAACCACTTATTATCATTTACCCCCCCCCCTATCGTTCTTTTCGGGGCAATAAAGGTACATCACCATGAAAATTTTCCTTCTACAAAATTTACATGCCAAAGCGAGCTGCTACGAAACGGAAAAATCGTGTTCAGTTGCAGTTCTATTTTCAAATACCTTTTCCATTGTATTATGCTTTCTCTAATCTCGTGCTCCGTGAATTTATTTCTAGAATGCAACTTGTAACAAATTGAAACCAATTTCCTCCCAAAACGTTTCTCGTCGAATAACAAATCGTCTCGCCAGCAAGAATGCAGCAGTCCCAACATCTATTGCTATGTGTAATTCGTTTCAATGGACGAGCAACGAATAAAACAGCCAGTCGAAAAAACGACGCCATTAAGGACATGTAAGCGACGTCGATCTTTGAAGCGTCTCGTCGACGTAACTTCTCTGAATGGCGTTTTAACTTTTAACTCGATCCCCGTATAAGAATGTCAACATAATTCGTTTTGTTGGGTCCGTGATACGAAAATAATCATATTATGGCTGAATTGATGAACAATAACTAAGACCTGGGAGAACATTTCCACATGCTACGAGAGTACACGCGATCAGAACCCGAACGGCATCTATTCTCTATTCTAAATTATTCACATTTGTGTCACAGGGCAAAAATAGTGGAATATGTAGTAAACAATGAACAATAATCTATCTCGAGGCTAAATATGAGCTCTCATTTCTGAGTGACACAATTCACAAAGCATTTAGACCCAATAAAAGAAAAAAGAAAGAAAAAGGACGTTGAAATGTTGTGGCAAGTTTCTGAAATATCATCACGAAAAGCGAATGACATCTTAAGCACCAAATCTTGTTATTGCATCTATCGATCTTATTTTTCGGATTGTTGTTTTGTTTTTCAACCCTTAACACGTCCACCCCCTAAGTTCCACCCCTCTCGGATGAAATATCGCGTGCTTCTGCAGTGATCACGCACCCAATTAACCGTGCCTCTTCTAATAGCTACCCTTCTGGTCTCACGTCGCCTTCTTTAGACTGTTAGCTGCGACTTAGTTACCTAGACTGAACAACTCCATGCACCCACCCACGACTTGTTATTTTTATATAATTTCACTACAAAGTGGACAAGTTAGTTGAGCACAATGTGAAGATATCACGCAAAGTATTTTTCTTCCACATCACTGTGTGTTACACGGTGTGTTTAACTGTGTATTTCTCTCCTATTACGCTTCAATACAATCACGGTCATTAATGTCTTTAGGGTGTATACATTATATAAGTGTATACGACGTATATTCGTGCATTTCCACTAATATCGTCCTTACTCGTTATTACTATTTCACGCTCAATTAAAGACTTAATCTTGAATCCCAGCATTTATAAAGAGCCTAAAGGAAAGCATGACAATCATTTGTAATGAGCAGGGCTGTTCCGAGTATAGCTCTCGGCAAAGATGGTTCGTTTCAACGCTTCCCCCTAAAATCTTGCAGGACAAAAAATCGTTTAATTAAAATCACTACGGGGCACAATTTCTGGTACATTGAAACGACTTCCCCCTCAAAAAAGACATTCTGGCTATACTTATTCAGCTTTTAATGACTAACTACACGTCGCTGCCCTATTATTTGTTATAAAATGTCGCATCGTTGCAGATTATACCCCGAGCATAATCGCCCAAGTGTGGCCTAATTATAATATCTGGGTTACTGGCGGCCAGTACGTTTTAATGGGTTTTACACTGCACAAGCCAGCGAATAAAAGCGGGAGAAAGGGACGCGTGGACTCCGGTATCGATTCGGTGGGCCGTTGCCAAAAAGAGGACCGTTTGTCCGCGTCCATCCCCGCACACTTGAACTTTTGTTTCTCGCTCGTACTCGCAGCGGCAGCGCTGAAGAGTGGCTTGCTGCTTGGTTTTATATTGTGCTCTATAATGGCCGAGCAATAAGGGTCAGTTTAGAGTGAAAAGCTGAAAACAATTTACTTGAATTAAGGTCACGCGTAAATTCTTTAAGAGTTTAAAAGCCAAAATTGTCGTAGTCTGCTCGATTAAACTCGGAAAAGCCTGCAAAAAAAAACTCTGCTGGTATTGCTATAGTATACGAACGGAAGCGTGGCCTTGGATCTGGCTGTATAATATGGTGACGGAATGTTTGGAATTTGTTTGCCGAACTTTGTTGGATGAGTTCAGCTGTTATGCCTTGAGTTGTAGGTATCTCAGCTCAGTGGGTATAAAAGACCAGGGCGGCATGGCAGCAGGGTCACCCTTTCATTCTTTATCAGGGATGCGCTACATTTCTGTGTGACAACATTCGTATCTTTAAACTGCATCATATTATATTGCATTGGCTTGAAGTAAAACAAGGTTAATTTTGAGCAACAAAACATCTCTACATGCATCTTGAAGATCCCTTATAACGATCTCTTATCAAGATCCTTTACATTTTGCCCTCCCACCCAAATGTATCGGCTATCAATAACACCACCAGTCGCACGCTGAAAGAAGCTGGAAGCGGCGTAATGTCGGAAGGTTAGTAAATCCGTATGTACGGAAGTAATTTTATGAAGTATTTGTCGGTTTGCTAAATTCCTCCGAGTTAGTCGGAGCATGCAATTTTGTTACAACGCCAATATAATGATGGAAATCAGTTCACGCTTCAACGTGGGTTGTACTGTACTCAAACTAAAAGCGTTAAATGTTCCTCTTTCAACTCGGTAGAAGAATATTTGCATACTTTGAGCCAGCTTTTTAAAGAATAAATTGTACAAGGAAAACAAAAACTTTTTAGCCTTGAAGTTTAACAGCCTGACTTAAACTAGATTGACCGCAAACTATAACATCTTCGCACACAATTTGAACTTAAATTAACAAGTAATAACCATCCAAAGTAATTTAATAACGGCACACAAGGGTCGAGTAGTGCAAAAGCTTACATGCCATAGCTATTATTAACATAACTTTGGTTAAAATATCCGCAAAACTGTGGCTTAGAATAATAGTTAAGACAATAATCATACTAGCGTACATACGAACTTGACGGTAGAATATAAGGTTCGCTCTATCGAGAAAACTTGGGCGCAATGGCGGCTGGGGGTTCCGACTACGTATAGCGTGGTTTCTACGGCTGTTATTGCAATAGTTTCAGACTGTCTGTTTGAATCCAACATACCACAAACTTGCACTTCGCGGTCGTATGAAATTCTCGCCCGATCCAACCAACTTTCCAACGAAACTTTTCCTTTACCGCTCCCTCCGCGCGAAATACTTTGCCACTTTCAGAGTTTCACACCCTCGATCTCTGTAGTAAAATACTGTCGTCACGTCGTCTTATATAGGTGGACTATTACATTATAGTTTTTGCAGAATATGTCAAAAGAATTGGAAACAAAATGATACTGCTCTGGAAGAACTTAGTGCATGCCTTTATAAGCAATTGACAAAAAGACTTGGAGCGCTGGTTATACGAACATCATGGTAGAATGAAGTTTTTTTTGCCAAGCAATCGCGTCACTCATAACACATAACATCTACAAATATTCCTTTTGTCTTTCGGTTGTGATAGTATATTTGTTATGCTAAAGATATTTTAAACTGCACTCTGAAGCTTAAAGTTTGATACCGGGTGCATGCCCGAAATAAAATGTGGCTTTCAAAGTTGTTCAGCTCAAGTGATGCTTGCGATCAAGAACGCACGGTGAGGTGACGTGGATGGAAGCGAACAACGATACGAACAATAATGTAACCATGAGGAGGTTTCAGATTTCGTTAAGAGTAAGGCTAGAATACGTTAAGAGAAAAGTTAGTGGGCCATTTTTGATATCTTTGGGAAACCGTACAAATCATCATCCCACACATATCCTGAGTGAGCTACATCTTTAAGCGGGCTTTCATTATTCCGTTGTTGTGACGTCATTTTTTGTGGATCTAATCAAATGATGCGAAAAATAAAGAAGTTTTTGAAATTTAAATTTGAAAATCTTTGCCGAGCGAATTTGAGAAAAATCGATTTTTACGCAATATCTTCGAGGATGGGGTTCTTAGATCACACCTTCTAAGAAATCTCTCCATCGGCTTTGCGTATTCAGGGATAAGTGACCTTTGGTCACTTCGAAATCAATCACGAGGCGGGTTTTTGATTATGTACATGAAATATGTGACTGCATTTTTTAAAACAAAACGGTACCAATTTTATTTTCGAATTTGCGTCAAACTTCATTAGAATCTGTTGGTTCTAATTCCCGAATATGCCATGAGAATGATTTTCAAAGCTTCTTACCAAAGCGAAAAGCGTAAAACGAGGATGTGCCACGATAAATTAGTGGTTTCTACATTGCTTTTCGTACTGGCGCCGCTGGTTCAGAAAACGCAGTATGCTATTGTGCAGGGATGAATTTGTCTTCACATGACGACTGACGAGTGGGCCATTTTAATGTCAAATGCAAACACGGGCTTGTCAAGATATTTCTAGTTTGTTGTGCCATGCAAAACAGAAGCATTTCAATTTATGAAACGATATGGCAAGATTTTTGATGTTTATATTAGAAAGTGTCTGAGAAATGAATTCTCTATTCTTTCATTTTATTTGAACGGATCTCAAATTCAATTTCAGTTCATGTGGTTATGTACCCCTTCCTTATAGTCAAGCATACGTTTAGTCGATAATATTCTCCATGCCACGTCTTTTGAAATGCTAACAAAACTAGTTTTTATCTTGCTTGAACCGTTTTTTTCAATTCGACGGAAAAGCTCTTCTTTTTATTAGATTTTCGTATAAAGAAGAATGTTCAAATCTTGATACAAATTTTCTTTTCTTGCATTCTGCATGCCTCAAACGAATTAAATAAGAAGAAACATTACAATAGAGATGGAACAGTGTTCAAGCGTAGTAAACGAAATGTGGAGAGCAAAATCCCTTAAGTTTCCCTCAATAAGTTTTTCCCATGTTATGCAACACAGAAATAATAATATGCACAGTGGGTAATGCTCACGAACCACTGTGTGTTTTACTTTGACTTCGACAAACAAAAATTATGACGCACCATTTGCTTGTGAAAAGTCAACATGACCCCAAAATATGTACACACCAGCAAAATATTACCCTGCTATCGGAAATCCCATGGTTGTGGTTTCGAGTTAAATGTACCCAAACATGCGAGTGCGGCTTCTCTACGATTTTATCTTCTTACCTTGCTTGGCTTGTCGCGTCGTGCTAAGAAATCCACTTAACTTCCCCTTAAAACTTCCCACGAAAATGTTGGTTTGTCGTTAACTATTAAAGCCCTCCTCTGTAGAGTGGACAAGACAACATGTCATCCTCATACGAAGGTTTTAGTGGATTTCTGAGCATACAAGTCCAGTGTATGAATGTTTTCTGTTTTTTTTAACTAGACCTAAAATGAAAAGATAGACATGAGTCTAAAACTGTATAATATTCTCACCTATGTATGAACACAACAGGATTTTTCAGTAACTTTCTCCGCATGCAAAACGAAGGTTTTCTGTGGATAATAATTTACTTATCACCCTTTAAATGAAAAAGAGCGTTGAAAAAAAACTGCTCAATGGAAAATCATCAAATAAAAAGATAATTTTCCATGCGAACAAATTTACCGAATAACTCCACCCTCCCATTGACTATTGTTATGTGAAAACAAGTCAATATATTGCCTATAGCTATAATTAAAATTGAATATGTCCAGATTCAACAATAATGTCGGGCAAGTAAACATTTAAGTTCGATACAATCAGCGTGGCATTGTTTGTATGACGTATCCACAATGTTAGTTTGTCGTTAACTGTCAAAGCTCTGCTCTATAGAGTAGACGGAAGACACGACAAAATGTCACAGGTCACTTCATCTTCGATCGCCTTGTTTGTACAGCCCGTTGTACTCAAGATGTACAATAAGTAGTGGCTAGCAGTATCTGAAGTGAATCGAGAATCCCCCCAGCCGAGATGAGACTGAATGAGTCCTATCGTAGCCTGAGATTGAAGGCTCGCAAACCGTTTACCATAAAGGAGATCGATTGCTGTTCACGATCGGCATAGCTCGATCATTCGTCGACCATAAGAAGTTACCCCTAATGATAATGCAGTCGCGGGAAGCCGTAAGAGGGGTGGACAGGCGGGAGCGGAGACGCGAAATAAAAATGTTATCGTGTTGAAAACTGGCACGGGAATATTTTACCCCCGTAGATGCGCGAACCATGGCTGAAATGTCAAATACGTGATGTTGAAAAAAAGTGACCGGGAAACGAGAATGACAAGTGGTGCTCACGCGAAGTTTTTTTTTGGGGGGGGGGTGACGAGCGAGAGAGATAGCGCGAGGGAATATGAATGCTGGTTCTATTTTGCGTAGATGATTTACGTTCGCAATTAATTTTCATAATGAAATGCTAATTTAAAAACGAAACGAGGTCAATGATATTCAATCCGTTATAAATTATTGAGTGTGTGATTGAAGACAATTTAAACTTCGGGATTTATTGAATTTGACTGCAGAATTAAAATAATTTATTCAGTTTTCTTTTAAAGAAAAAATACACATTCGTTGCGAAGTAAACTGATACTGCGTTCAATATTTCTCACAACAGAAAAATATTGTCAGCGAGTTAGTGTCAAGGGAAGCTTTCGGATGTTTGCGACACTCCAAGCACTGCAGAGTGACGCTTATAATAAGGCGTCGATAACAGAACAGCTGCAGTCGACGTCTATAGGCAATATAGAAGTGTTCAGAGACGTGAAATGAAACAATATGAGAGCAATATAAGCGAGATACGTGATGTCGGTTTCATTTCAGCAAATACATCAACCGGTTGTTTTATATTATTAAGCGTGAAATTGAGATATTGGCATATTCTCATGTTTATTTGATAAAACTGGGTGGTATCCAGCGGAATCTTGATCAATAGCACTGTATTCTCGGTACTGCTACCGACGGAGCTGACGACGGCAACGAGTAATAACGCCCCGTTTGGAACCTACCTTTACTGATGACTGATGAGTGTTAAATTGAGCTTAGTTCCTCTAGCCAGGCCAACACAATATGATGGGATAAGATAAGAAAAAGCAAAAATGTTTCAACCGTCACTCAACACACACAGCAAAGAACTCTTAAAAATCACAGACTCTACCACACCAATTGTTGGCACAATAATTGTGGCAAAGTTCTGCTTGTCGTCTTCGGGGTTCTTTACTCGAAGCTCGGTTTATTTCAAGGGAGCGAATTGTGTTTCATTGGCAATCAAAATTCGCAGGTAGAAGCTCAATATTCCAAAATGCTCGCAAGTTTCATAATAATTAATAATAGCCTGCTTTGGCTTGGATGCTGAAGGGCTTTTATTAAATGTAACGAGTAATTACGTTTTACGTAGGTAGCCGCTGCATAGTAATACGATCAGACTATTTATTTAATGAAGTCTTACAGTGTGTGTAATTAAGAAACTTTCTCGTTTTAATTAAACAGCTGACCACCGCTCGTAGTGTAGTAAACACACCAAGGTCTAACCAATATTAATGTTTTACTAACTTATTATAAATGCAAGACATTTTCTATGGGAAGCAATGTGATTATAAATTCACCCTTGGTGGTACATATTATCGTCGCGGGAAGCAACTAGAAAGCAATAGCAATTTACAACCCCTTTAAACTATTCATTATGTGCCCGACATGCATGCATCAAAATAAAATGCAGGTTTTGGAGGCAAATTTCGATGAAGCCCAGGTTTGATGAAACCTATTTCGAATGTAGCTAGTAATTGGAGCGAGCCATTATTTTGCGAATTAGAGTACGTGAATATAATTCAAAGTGTCAATTCAAAGGCTTAAAAAATAGTGCTGTTGCATTAAAATAAATTAAAATAATCATATTCATTTTGTTTATCCGAGTTTCAAATGCACTGCACGGTAAATTGTATTTTGTGTCGTTTTGTGAAGTTATTTTATGTCGTTTTTCAGCCCTGATCGACAGAGTTTCTAAAAAAGGCCATTGCAGTTTTTCTACCCATTAGACTAAAACTCCAGGAGCATGAACGCTCAAAATAAATGTTGTATCGCTCCGAAAAAAACCTGAGCCCTATGAAATATCACACAAAGAGCTAGCCGACTTTTGAATGAGGTTCTGATTCGTAACAAAATGTAACTCAAATTATTATTACTCTGCGTCGAACTTATTCAAAATTAGTTTCATCCCAAAGTTCTCTCGAGTTATAAGTGGATTTGTGCGATGGCTTGTGCAATGAAGTGAATCGTTAGGACATGTCTATTCAGTGATGTCTTCGAGGCATGTTGCACTACTGAAAGTCGCGGCGTTAAAAGCACGGGCGTCCACGATGAAGTCGTCGTCGCTTTGAGCCTCGTCGAGACGCCTCCGGCCTGGCACACAATTATTAGAAAGCAATGCTCGGGATTTTAAGTCTGTCTTGTTTTACATCCCTGAACTTGATAGGACAGCTATGCTTCATTTCCGAACTATTTGCTAATTATCGGCATCAGCGTAGGAACATCTAACAAAATATCAAGCCATCTTGAGTATCGGCTCTTGTAGTGCGTATCAGTATTCAGGACAAGTAAATGGTACATTTTTCTTAGCATTAATTGCTTTTGAAAATAAATTATAGCATGCATTACTTTATTTTTCTCCTTAAAAATGGAAGTTTGTCTTATTTTATCAGCCTGGATTTTTGCTTTTCTTACTCTACAAAAAACAATGAATAACCAAAATTATCAACGACTTTCTCTTAGAAGCCTTGGTGAAAAACCCCAACCAAGATCTTGGCAAGACCACACCAAGATTAAACCAAAGAATACTTAATAGCCAAGATTTTTCCAATATCCCACCAAAGAAACAAATCTTCCAAGATCTTACCGAGATATGACAAAATATAAGCAAGATATTTCCAAGATTTTAGTGAGAAAAATCTTGCCATAAAACCTGCCATCTTACCAAGATCTTACCAAGATCCCGCAAGGTCCTGCAAGACCTTGGTACGAATTTTCAGCATGGTGGTGCCCTTAAAAACCTCTTTCTCTTAGACATCATTGATATATTTTTAATATCAACCAGAATCGACGAGCGGTATATAATTGTTTCCATATCACAAGATGTCAGTACAAAGTTCAATACTCCTAAACCGCCTCCCAAACCTGCTCAAGCCAAATCCCAAAATGCCTTACTGTTCAAGGCCACGCGCAGTCACGTGGCACTTCCCTAGGCCGGGTAAAGTTACACACAGGTACAGTTTCATATTGGTTCTAATTTGGACCGAATACCAATACATCCGAACATTTTGTGAACTTGGAAGGATTTTAATATAGCTATGCCCTGCCGTACAGAATTTCAAACATCGATTTATCCACGAACGTGGAATATTGTATGTAATGTAAATAACACACGGCGAGGCAGTTGATTTCCCTTTGACTTGGAAGACGAACAACTGCATGGAAAAGCGGAAGTGTAAAGTTTTCACGGGCTGGGCCGGAGCACCTGTCACCAACGCACGAATTGCACCCAAGGGATGCGACGCTTTCTATCTCGCGACTTGGAATTAACTAAATCCCCCCCTTTTTCAACCCTTCAATGCGTTACGCGTCGCATACGAACACTATGCTTAGCTCACCTAACCACGTGTGGATATTTACTCACTAGCATTTCATGCTTTACACACGACCGTTGTCGCGTCTCACGCTCGTGTGGCACGCAGAGGAAAAATCTAATTTAAAATAAGATGTTTTAGAGCAATTTTCTCTTTCAAGTACGAACACATTCAGAATAAAAATGCTGCGTTTGAATGGTTTGTGCGTACGGCATAACAACTTGAAACTGTAACTAGATTCCAGCTGCCGACAACATGTTATTAGAAATTGGATTTCGGTTTGATTTTTCATTCAATCCCGAACGCATGGTATCACTAGTAATTGCAAATTGTGAAGTATGAGTTCCATATCCCGAAGATTACAGGGCATGAATTAATGCTTAAACGCATTAGGCTTAAAACCTAACATTTAACATGTCCGTATTTTGTCTTCTACGTCAGCTACCAGGCAATAATACAAAAAGACTCAAAATGTACAGGGTTTGAATATTTTTAATTTAAAACACACGCTCATTAAATTTTTAAATTTTATTTAAATATATT